>DF240471.1:2500-65916 GCA_000507305.1 Breviolum minutum Mf 1.05b.01 | reverse complement strand
GGTGCAAAAATTCAATTTGAAATTGACAAAAAAACGCATTCGCCAAAACCAAGATCTTGCCAAGTGGTGCGAAAATCATTTTTTTCAATACTTTTTCAACCAAAATATATAATATTTTATCTGTGGGTTGGGAAACATGGTAATATTCTATCTGTACCGTTTTTTGTTTTGACTCTTTACTGCAAAAATATTCTATCTGTGGGTTGAAAATCTTGGAGCCAAAACGGTTTTTTTTTGACTAATATTCTATCTTCAAGTCCGCAACTATATTGGAGTCGGGTTTGATGAGAGTTTATGAAGCTTGCAGATAAGGAAGACCAGCCGGTCAGTCGAATGGGATGACTTCAAACCTTTTCATTCCAATGGGACCGGATGGCATTGAAATGCATCCCATGGTGTGGCATTAGGGACATGCTTAATTCCTGGCAGAATCTCATATGGGTGTTTTAAAAATAGGGGGAAAACCCCCAAAATGGATGGTGAAAATAATGGAACACCTTAATTTTTTAATGGATGATTTGGGGGGTGTTTCCCCCTATTTTCGGTTTCACATCCAATATAGATAATCATCCTTGTAGTTATCCCACCGTTTCAAGCACCCTGCCAGGTTGAACCCCCTGCCATGCCCCTAAAAAAAGATGGAAACGAATCTTTGAACCCTCCATTTTCAAGTACCAAAATTTGTGCGTGAATCACGGAGGCTGTTTTTGCGCTGCAAAAAAACAACAAAGGAGAGCAAAAGTTGACTGTCCCCCTGGTTGAAACTGGTTGATCTGATGATATCTGTTTTTTGACACCCCAAGAATGCATAAAATTCTTGAGTTCAGCACACTCAAGTGTTTGTTTGCCAACCTTCAAGGAGGGATACGTTTGTTTTCGGGGTTTAAAAAGCCTACAAGCCGATTTCCAAAACAAAAAAACTCTTCCTCAGGGAAGTTATAGGTCTATAAGTTTCTCCCCCTTACGAGGATGGATCGTATTGGTTCCGTTTTATCAAATTGTTGGGAGGTCATTTTCCTTTCTACAAGGGTCCGGGTACCAGGGGCTTGCAGGTATCTCCCAACAACGCATCTTCCAAGGTGGGATGGCGAGGAGATCAAATGCATGGGCTGCAAAATTTCAAAGCCTTATGTTACTTGGGCAAGCAGCAGAAATGGCTTTTTGATAGCTGAGATAGTGATGTCAAAAACCTGAGGATCCAAACATATTAGTGGAATGTGGGCGCTTGTGATGATTTCAATGATTTCAATGATTTGCAAGTGTATTTAGGGAACAACATATTGGTAATCTTTACCCAAATTTCGCCCGGGCATTCACATTTCTGGTCAGACACTACAGGGTGAGATGTGTGTGACTTTGCTGGCGGGTTGAAGGGTTTGAGATCTTTTTTTTTGTTGGATATACCAACTGAGTCCAATCAGTAGGATTTTGGAACTTTTGGTGAATACACTTACGCCCCCCGAAATTTAACGAATGTGCCCAAAAAGGGGCCATCCCAAAAGGAAACAAACGTCTTCCAACCATCCATTTTCAGAAAAACGAACTGTTAGTTTTGGAGAGGGTAGAAAAGACTTCAGGTGTTTGGAATCATAACATCCACGAACACATAAACACATAAAAAACAGTCTTGGGAAACTTTCAAAAAAGTCTTTTGGAACCACAGCGGCAATGATGTGTCTTCGAAAAAAAAGAGCCCAGCTGTGTATGCTGTACTGACTCTAGAAGGGGCTGTCAACCACTGGTCTCTTGGAACACCAAGGACCCGATGAAGAGCATTAGCGGCTCTGATCAGAAGGCCTGGTTGAAATTTTTTGTTTCCCATGCTGTGCTGGCGAGAAGGAGGTCATTTCATACTATGAAAACTGTAATTGGGAGATCATTTTTTGACCGTGATCATCCAACCATAAACATATGTATATGTTTATGTATATATATATATATGTATATGTATATGTATATGTATATGTATATGTATATGTATATGTATATGTAGATATATGTGAATATGAATATGTATATGTATATGTAGATGTAGATGTAGATGTATATGTATATCCCAAGAGTAAGGGTATAGACTGATATGATACACATGATATGAATATAATATATGTATATATATATACACATATCATCATATATCTATACACAATTGTATGTATATACATATGCATATTTCCATTTGTAAGGACTGCTAGTGAGATAGATTACCATTCAATGCATAGCGGCTTTTGACCACGGCTGATCAACCAACCCCACCCTACCGTACCCTCCTGAGGACTAAGGCTTTTTCATAGGGCCTTCTTAAGAGAAACCAATGATTAATTTAAGCCCCTTTTTCTTAAAAAAGCCTTATTTTCCGGTGCTGGGGAGTGCGTGGCGCAGTGGGTTGGTTGATTTACCATAGGACATATGTATATCCTTGCTTGGTTGGAAAGCTCCCATCGATGTCTTCCCAAGCTCCAAATTGAGGTCCCTGAATCCTGACATGGGAAATCCTCAAAATCAGCGGAACCTTTCAACCAAAAACAAAAAGCCCACTATTTTTTTTTGGTCACCTTTTGAAATTGAAATCTTCAGTTCTTTTTTTGAACCTCTTTCTCATATTTTTTCTTGCAATTTGAGGGCTTTCACGTTTATCTTTTTCAAGATCCCTATGCCGTAAATGGATGGATTTCCGAAAATGGTGGGTTTTCCCAAATCATCCATTTCCAATAGGGTTTTCCATTCTTTTCACCATCCACTTTGGGGGTTTATTCACCCCTATTGTTTTGGAAACATCCTTAAATTTCCAGAAAAAACAAACAGGTTGGTGGTTTCAAATATTTTTTATTTTCACCCCTACTTGGGGAAGATTCCCATTTTGACTAATATCTTTCAAAGGGGTTGAAACCACCAACTAGAAAACGCAAGTCCCTGGAATTTTGAGACACCCACCAATTCAAGAACCAGGCCGTGGAAAGAGTACGAAAAGTGCTACAATCAGAGTTGGGAAGGCGTCCGTTTGTTTCGGGTCCGGCGTTTTGTGGGGGGATGTGATGAAAGTATGGTGAAAGTGGTTTCGGTGGTGGTGGTGGTGGTTTTGGTGGGTTGTTTTTTTTGGGAAGGGTGGAGTTGGCATAAAGGATTGATGATGATGATGATGATGATGATGATGATGATGATGATGATGATGATGATGATGATGATGACTAGCATGAGCTGTAGCGATTGTACTAAACGCAGACGATGAATGGCATCTTTGTTTCGTGGCTGAACGCATCATCTCCAGAATATTCCAAACAAACCACTTGCTTGAGATGCAACAGTGAAGCCGAGAATGTATCTATATGATATCTATATGCAATATAATGTTAATGTTGACGTCATGAAAGGTATGTTTATTTCTACACAAATTTAAACATATACAATGCATATACATAGACATTACACACATGTACATATATATGTATATATATATGTATATATGTATATGTATACATATGTATATATATATATGTATATGTATATATATGTATATGTATATATATGTCTATTTATATATATATATAGAGATACATTCATCTTTATCTATGTATGCCATTTGTGACCTCGCTGACTATGGCCAATACCACCATGGCCGACACCAGGATGCAAAAGAAACCTGGAAAGTGAGCGCAAGTCGCTTTGCTCGCCTTGCATCAGCCTCACTTGTAATGGAAAAATAAGCGTAACAATTCAGCAGTTTGGACCTCGCAGATTGAGTGGGTTTTCCTCTACAAAACCCTGAAAATTCCTGGTGGTTTTTCCAACAAAAACAGGTAATGGACCAGTTCTTTTTAAAGAGAAGAGCCAGAAGTTCTAAATATGGCATGGACTTATATAAGTGACACAAGTTAGGAAGACATATTTTTTTTCCCTTCGTACGGTGTGTTTTTGTTTGGGCTGGTTTTGTAGGGGGAAATTTTGAGGTCCGACCAAAAGAGTTAAAACACCTCTCCATTGATTTCGATTCACCATCGGGACTTCTCCCCGGCAGGGTGTGGGAAGGGACGAATCCCCGCAACGAGAAATGGCGTTGGACAGTTGGGACGGCCGTTTCTGGAAAGGCACGTCCAAGTCCTGCTTGCGGTTTGCAAGTTGTGGGTGGCCAGTGGCAGTTCCCTTCCCCTCCCAAAAAACCCATGACGATTTTTGCGAGCACAACTTTTTGCTTTCAAAGTTTTGCCGTGGGGTTTTCTGTGTTCAAAAAAAAAATAAGCGCGGCCCTGGAGGGGGAAGGCTATGTAGCTCGGGTCAAATGAGAAATGACCATTAAAAAACTCCGCCTTCTTCACGCAGCGAAGCGTGGCCGTGCTTGATGAAATCAACTTAAACGGCACGTTTCCTGAGGCCTGGGGGAGATTTGCATAGGCAGTTGGCTGGAACCGTGGGAGTTGGGACCGTTTGTTTCGGCAGAAGCAATGAGAAAACAACAACAGAGCTTGATGTTGTTTTGAGGGCAGGGGAAGGCAGTACTTGTAGCTTGTAGTTCCAACAATGACAAGTTTGCTGTGAAACATGGCCCCGCCCCCTCACGTACTTAGGCAGTAAGGGATTTGTTGATCTGGGGTCACACTTGCACTGAATCCTAACATGAACCACTACAGATAGAAGAACTTCCTGCTAGAAGGACCTCATTTTCAGGTGTGATTTTACACATTGCAGGGTCTAAAAATCATGAGATAAATGTGATCCAATAAACTACCTGCTCAGTCCTCCTTGGCCACCTTTGAAGAAATTACCAATCTTGGCTAAGATTTGGCCAACTGGAGTATACAAATCAGAATCTCCTATCCAACGCGGAACACGGCTCTAATTTTTTTGGCAACGTAACGTTTACGTTGTATATCACTATATACAGGATTCATATGAGTAAAACACACATTGAAAGTTACGCCAGAGCTTTGGAAGAGTGTTTGATGACTATGAATGATGCATGATGAATGCTGAAGTAAAAAAAACAAAAGGCGAATGTCCTGAGAATGGATCTCCCCCGCAGCAAAGATGCTAAGAGGCGTCTCCTCGGGGAAAAATTCTTTGGGAGCCTACGGTACTGGCACAGCCAACGTTAGAGACAGGGCTGTTGTGCCACCTGGGGTATGTCCAACAACGATGTGAACACCCAAACAGAAATGTTTTTGGTTTGTTTAGTATTTTATTGGGTATGAAATGTCTACCTTTTATGACAATGATTTTTAGAATCTCCCATGATTCAGAATTCGTTTTCACACACCCTTCTTGGTGAGACAGATGGCACAGTCGGCCATATTATGGTGTTCATATTGCATGTATGTATATATTAATGCATTTATCATGCATATTGTGATGTGTTGAGAGTTTTGAAGGGATACGAACGAACAAACAACATCCGTTGAACTGTCCCGTTCACATCGTTTCAAACTTGTCCGCTGAGACAGGTTGGACCCGTTTTCGTGACAGGAATGACCCTCTTCGGAGAGACGACTTCGCTTATTGGGGTTCCCAATTGAGGTCATTGATACATCGCGACTTGTAGTGATTGTTATGTGAGTTTACTATGAGCTTCTTGCATTTTTTAAAAGCTATTCAGATTCATCTAAGGAATTAGCAGATTCAAAGGCTTTTTCTTTCAAAGCTTGGAAAATGACCATGATTTTCCTTTTCAATTGCGGGTGATGTTTAGGTTCCACGTTAATTTTCAGGGGTATCGTTGTGTTAATGTATCATTAAATGGCAAGTGCGCTTTTCAACACTTGGTGTTGCTTAGGTCTTGGTGGAAGATGGGCTTTAGGGACAACTGCACTTTAGCCCTTTAGCCCTCCAAGCATGCCACCAACCGCGGCCCGTTCTAAGAATCCAGGGTTCCATGGGCAGGGAAATTTGTTGAATATAACATAAGCAAAGGAGCATCTTCAATCACAAACTACAACCCCCCTACAACCCTCTTCGGAAGTGACCCTGGAAATAAGCTTACATAAAATAAGAAAAAATAACCGTTTGAATCAATTCTTTGCGCAGCCATCTTTATGTTTGGATGGGGAAAGTGATTTGGAGCTAATCTGGGGGGTAGAGTCCGTACAATAGATTTGAAGTTTCCGCCGTGAAAACCAAAGGTTTCCCGAGTTGTGTAACCCTTTACTTCGTTCTCAGCAATTCCAACTTAAGATGTGGTTTATGGGGGTCAACTTAGATCCTACCTCTGGCTACCTGTTTTTACAGGGTTTTTCTTCCGAAAACTTGTCCTTTTTTGAAACAAAAGGCGGGGGGGTGGATATTTGAAGGGATACAAACTGAACTCTTCATGTTTCACCGACGTTTTTTTTTGGAGAAATTCCCGAGAAATTTCCTAAAAAACCTTGGCTAAAGAACCGTTGCTCAAAAAAGGGGGAACCCCAGTGCCGGCCCATTTGGACACGCCCTCCGCAGCCGCGGCGCCCGCGGCATTTCGGCGTTTTGGGACGGTTTCAAAAAAGGATTCGTGCACCCGGAGGGGCAAAGGAAGGCCACATTGAAGGAACCAAAACTTGGTCTTGACAAAAATTTGGTTGGACTCTGGTAGAACGTCTAGGGGGCATATATACACACATACTGTTTGAATTTTGTAAAAGCTTCAATCCTTACGGGGAAGGCAGCTGTACCATCCTATTACTTCTGTTTTTGTTCTTCCGTTTGGCGGGGCAATGCATTTAATCGGAATGTCCGGAGCGATACCAGGAACATCTTTTTTCAAGAAACATTTCCAGGAATCTCAAAAAGGGTACCAACATCTTCCAAAGGGTGCTGTTTGAACGCCAAAGGGATGGTGTATGGGCACCCTTTATCATCCATTCAGCACCCTTTGGAAGATCCAGGTAGGAGATCTTTATTTTTTTTGGGAAAAAAACATATGATTCATATGATCCATAGCCTTGTGAAAGTACCCAGTTACTCCACCCCGAAAATGAATGTTCATGTCCTTTGAAAAGGCTCCATTTTGAAAGGAAATGAATCATTTGAACATCAATTTTTTCAGGGGGATATGTGAGGTATTAGGAGTACAGTAGCTTATTTGAGCAATGGAATAAGGGCCCCTGGTTGTTTTAGGGAATAGAGGGGATGAAATACTACCCACTTATGTGGGGATTACTTCATAAACCATGAAATAATGATCCCTATTTAAAGAACCAGTATTTCATGAAAAGTAAGGGACCCCGGATTTGTTTCTCGTGGCTCAAATATGCTTTATGTTTTTTGTTTCTGTGGTTGGATGATGAAAAAATCCGGGACCTTCCATTATTGATGGGACTCGGATACACCCCAAACAATGGCCTCAGATCGGCAGTGCAGAATAGATGGAAAAATCGACAAACAGATAAAATCATCTATACATGTGTATATGTCAAAAATACTCGTATCAATAGCTGTTGAACCTGGTTCCCTTAATAGGTGGTAGGTAGGTGATATATATACATATATATATATACATATATATATATATATATTCACCTAATTGGCAAGGACTATACCACCTATTAAGGGAAGCAGGATTTACTCCTACCTGATGCAGGTGGCCCGCGATCATATCGAGGTTGGCGTTGGGGAAGTCTCAGAATCTCCAGAGTGTCAACGGGAAGATGGCAACCGGAAATCCGGCAAACTCACTAGTTGAGGAGAAGGTAGTTTATCCCATTATATAGGACGGGTTTTGTGTGTATCTCAGGTGGTTGGCTTTCAGATTTCTGAACCATCAACAGTATCTTTTTGATAGAGTTTTCAACAGCTGAGCAGTAGAAAAACCCAACAGCTCAACCATCGCTAGATTCTGTAAAACGTTATTTTTGATGGTTTGCTATTTTTTTTTTGGGGGGGAATGCATCTAAAATCAAGCAGTGGAAGATGAAGATCGCAATTTTGTTTTAGCTTGGTCGTTTGGTAGCATCTATTAGTTTCACAACGAACCGTGAGTTTCGTGGGAGACTCAACGGGATCCGCCGGTGGTTTAGGAATTGGAAAAAGGGACGAATTCCAAGGACGGCCTGAAGATTTGGGTGAAGTATTTTTGAATAGTTTACCTAGATATACACTCCACTAAACTAACATAGCAATGGGGGAAATTCCCACCCATTTTTCGTGGTAAAAAAAACCAGGAAGAATGGAGGATTTTCCTCCAGCCAGCTATGTCGGTTGACTACCGGGGGGTAGTCAGCTCGATTTCAGGAATGTTGCTGGAACTCCGTGATGGTGTTCCTCTTTGTGGATGGAAAATTCTGATCGTTGAGATGTATGAAACAGCTGGAAACAACTGGATTTGATCACCAAGTTTTTAGTGCGGAAATTCGGCCCAACTGAGAATATGAAGTCGCGTTCGAATTGTTGATCATTGATGATTTGAACATGGATCACCGTACCTTTCCAGTGTTAAACTTCATTCATCATTTGTATTTTTTGGTATCAAGATGGCTTTTCTCACCAGCCATGATCATTTTGGATTATCATCATCAAATGATATACTACCTGGCTTTCCTAAAGAGAGGAATGTGACAACTTGTTACTTGGATGTCCCAGGAAGTTAGGATCAATGGTTAGTAAATGGGGTGATTTCACCTACTTATAAATGGGGTATTCCTTGGGGTTACAACCCATTGATCCTAACCATTTACTCACTCCCTGGGACATCCAAGTAGAGTGTCACTTGATTTGGAGCGATTTTGGGGTGATCTCTTTCCCTAACTTGGAGGATGGGCTCCCAGGACGGTTGGGTAAGTACACCCTAGAAGATGAACGGCTGGAACCTACAAATCACCCATGAAAAGAAAGGAAAATGATCTGAACCAAACCTCCAGGGAATTATGTTCCATGTGAATCTTCAGGGGTGTAAGTAGGATCCACCCCCCAATTCAAAAAAAAGCCATGAATTATGAATTTAAAGGTGCAAAGGGGTCGAACGTACGTACAACCAACCAACCCCAGTTAGTTGGGGACGAAAACCAAGGATCACCATGGGCCAATTAAACCACTTATTATTAAATGGGATGATCCTCCAAGCAGGAACCCCCTCCCCCTTATTAGTCATAGGAGCTTTTTTTTTTTTCGAGCCCCAGAATCTTCCCCAAATCACAGAGTAGTTGAAGACCGAGGTAAGTACCGATGATGTGGACGCAGCAGTGCACGACTTTGTGGTATCAAAGAATGCCTATCCGAGTCCTTTAGGCATCTCGGGATGGATGGAATTCCATGTTTCGGATGTGGAAGACTTCCAAAATGTGTTGAGTCCTGGAGAGAGTGACCTTCGGGAAAACACCAACATTGAACTTGAAGATACCCTCCCCAAGTTTAACATGGAACCTAAGGATGATGGTGTCCGAAAGGAATATCCTCTTCCAGGGTGCCATTTTCAGGTTCCATGTTAAACTCTGGGAGGGTATCAGGTTGGAAAATGAAAGAATCAGCTACAAACCCTCCATTTTTGGGGTTCAAAATGTCTGGTTTTCAAAAGGGGTGTATCAAAAAAATTGATCATGAAGCGAGCTAATTGCAGGTTTCGATCTGGCCATCGGGCTGCGAAAAAAAGCTAGATAGCTAGATGGTTTGGAGGAAACTAACTGTAAATTTGTGATGATTACGAAGGATCCAAACAGAAACAAGCATGTAGAAATGGATGTTTCAGGTTTAAGATGAGGCTTTATATTACCCTCCAGTAATTTTTAACGTGGCTGGCTGGAAAATCTGAATCTTTCTTGGTAAATACCATGAAAAGTGGCGGATAAATTTTCCAGTGCTATAAGTGTAGCTGACACTTCTCGTTTTGGCTTACCTGTAGGTTACCTGGGCTTCAAGAAGAGTGTGAGCACCAGCGTCAACGACGTCATTGCGTCCCTGGGTCTGTCTTTAAATATCAGGAAACTTTGCTTTCGGAATGAGATGTTTTGTTGGGACAGAAAGTGAGGTTTTTTAGAAAGCTGGAATGAAAGAACACCCTTGTTGTTTTATGGTAAAGTTTATGGTAAAGTTAGAGATTGTACTACCCACTGATGTTGGGGATTATTTCATAAACCATTATATATGGAAAGCATCCCTATTAACCAACCAGTATTTCATGGAAAGTAAGGGACCCCGTTTTTTTGTTCATGGCTCCAATATGTATATACCTATACACCGGTGTGGCCCCCCTTGCTAGGATGCCCTTCGTGGCAAATGAGTTGGTTTCGTAGTTGGGATCCCTGATCCTAAAAACGTAAGTAATGTCATCCAACAGTGGTCACAGTGGTCACTGTTTTTTCAGGCGGGCCCACACCCAACCTATACATTCCATGTATGGCATATCCTTGCGGCGAAATGATAGTGCTTTCATGTAATTTTCCCCCATCCTGACCTTTTTCCATGTATTGAGTGGGATGAATTCGGATAAATGGGATGAATCATGCTTATCAAAGGGCGAGGAACATCACGACTACTGTTGATGGCTGATATCCGGCGTTCACCAGTTGATATGGAGAATATCTCATTATTTACAGGTTTTTGTACATTCCGGGTGGTGCAAGATTTCTTCCATCAACAGTGTTATATTGTGTTTTACATGAACTTGTATGAGACAAGAAAATCCATGAACATCCCAAAAACATCCATTTCATAGGTGCTATGCTAAAGAACTTCATTGTATTGGGAATGGTCATCCTAGTTGCAATGAGAATCCTCGCAGTGGGTATGATAATACTCTACTAGTATCAGATTGATGAACATCTTTAGGTATAGTAAAGACATATCAGTGTTGAATAGGACGAGCAAATCATTTTTCCTTTAAGTACGCAAATTCACTGGTGTCCAGCATTTGTCTCAAAGACAGGCTAAAAATAGTCGGTGGACGTGGAGCAACTGAAAAAAGAGTGTTGAGCAAACTCTAGCCATGGAGCATCCACACAATTTTTCACAGGTAATTTATGGTAATCTAGTAGGAAATCACATTTTGTAGCCCCCAAAGTTTTTTTGGTAAAATAGATTCAGAGAGGAAGGGGGAAACATTCAAATCCATCACAAAACACCGCAGATGTGTATCCTCCTTGACAAGATGATAAATGTTAAAAGCCAAGTAAAACGCTACTGTTGATGCTTCAGAAATCTGGCGCTGAACAGTTGAAATAGATATGAAACTCCAGTGTAAACATCGTAGACATATCATGAAATGATATCCAGGTTCTTCCGAGTGACCCAGACTTGGGGGGTTTTATATAAGTAATCTTTTCGGGGTGTTGTTGTGACCTCTATTTGCGTTTTTTCGAAAGGTCACAAATTGAATCAGCTGGATAATGAAACATATCATCCAAATAAAGGTCATATAGTTTATAACAATGAAACGCGTAGCATCCAATTTTATTGTAGATATAAATTTATTATTATAAACAATCATACTGTTGATGGAAGAAATCCCAAACAACCACCTGGGATGCATAAAGCACTGCAAATACTCCCCCGAAGTTTAACATGGACCCTGAAAATCAGCCCCTGGAAAAGGAGATTCCGAACTTGGAAACCATCATTTTCAGGTTCCATGTTAAATTTTGGGGGTGTAATCATCTCATCCCACATCTTCATGCGGTACGTTGGCTTGCTGGATTTCTCCGCATCGTCGCCGGTTCACCGGTTCAGGCATGGCATTCCAGACGACCGGCCTTTGGAGGAGGGCGACTTCCTCAACGTGGACGTGACGGTGGGACGTTGAAACGGCCGTGGGTGGTGGGTACCGTGGTGTAGGGATGCGGGGAGACCGACGTTGTTCAAACGGCAGTAGGTGGTGGGTTTTGGTTGGGAAATTCTCCAAAACGGTGAGTGTGACTTGGGAACGAACCTTTCCAAAACTGCAAGGATTTGGACCGATTTCCGAATGTTTTTTCAAAAACAGGTCTTTCTTGATGGTGTTCATGGCGATACAAGCTGTATGTTGCTTTGGTTTCAAAGGAACGGGGGGGGGGTGGGATGGGTGGCTAATTCAGGGATGCAAAAACAGACAAAACAAAAAAAAGTTCTGAAGACGTGGAAGTGAGAAGCAAAAAATTTGAAGATGGACGTACTCTAAAAGATGAACTTTGAGATAAGAACAACCTGCAACGTTGCAACTACCAAGACATATCTATTTTTTTACAACCCAAATGGGGCCCCTTGTTTTTTCATTGGAAGTTCGACCTTGTTTTGGTGGAGGGTTGGACCTCTAGAGGTTTCATCCCCCCCAACCCTGGCAGGCTTCCTTATCCATTTGCATTTTTTGAGCGCAATATGTGGGATATGCATACACCCTATTGGCCATTATGTGCCCAAATATTGGGTGGATTCATCATTTTTCCTAAATTCTTCTCCGTCTTGGCCAGACACGAGCCAGACCTTGCGAAGCACATTTAGTTTTTTTTTTTGAATCTTTCAATCATGACTCCCCATACAGCTTTTGTGAAGTATGATGATATATTGATATATCTAACGTATATAGAGTTCATCTAGATGGCAGTTCGTGAATCTTTCCAAAAGGAACTTGGAGATTCTTCTTCTCTGTTTTTGACAGTCCAAATGGTTGAACCATGATGGGAGGACTTGTTGCAAACATCTGAAACAAATCCAGCTTTAAAAGCCATCCAGTCCAAGTTTGGTGCAAGGTTTCATGGTGCAAAAAGTGCTACTGTTGATGGACGAAATCCTGCACCACCTGGGATGGTTAAAAGCCTATAAATAATGGGATAATCCTGATCCTTGGTGGTTAGCCGGATTTTGTCCATTAACAGTATGTTGTAGGTGGTAGTACCTGGCAAGGATCAATGGCACAAGGGCAACTCCCCACATCTTTGGTTTATCATGGCCTTTGCCTCATGGCCCGTTAAGCCACCGACCTCCGGGTTCCGGCGGGCAACTCCAAGGTTCACTGTTGGAGCAGTCGATGAGAAAGGCATGCGTTTGTGCCAGGTGCCACGAGTCGAAAATGGAGGGCTCAAGTTGTGTTGGGGTAAAAATCTGTTACCTGTTACCATTGAGAAAATACTGGATACTACTTGGAGTATCTAGAATCTAAGCATCTAAGCACCTACTTAGCAGTAATTGATGGGGTGACTTCAGCCATCTACAACTTGAAACACATTACTTGGGGAGTTACAATGACCAATGCTTAAAAAAAACTACTGTATGTTCATGGGATGGTCATGAAAAAAGAAAAGGCGAAGCTTCAATGGGCTTTGATTCAAGATAGAGTTGCCGAGTCACATAACTTTGGACAAATAAACTCAAACTTGAGCATATGAGCATATCTCAACGGCATTAAAGAAATCCGGCGAGCACCAGTTGACATGGAGAAACTCATATATCTCAACTGGTTAGCCAGATTTCTGAACTATCATGGTTATCATGTCAATGATTAACTTGAGGGGATGGGTATCAAAAAAAAACATATTAAGAGGATCAAAAAACATATTAGGAGCATCAAACAATATATTGGTGTTCAGCTGTAAAACACAGGAGAAATCAAGAAACAATAAAATGAAGAAATGAAGAAAGAAAGTAGCCAAGAAAGGAGGACACGAGGAACCGAAGAAATAGAGGAAATGGGGAAACGAAGAGGCGAAGAAACGAAGAGACGAAGAAACGAAGAGACGAAGAGACGAGGAGACGAAGAAATGAAGAAACGAAGAAACGAAGAAATGAAGCAAACGCCGAAACGAAGACTTGAAGAACCACGGAGAAAACCTCGAGTCTTTGAAGTGCATTACGACGATTCAGCTTGGATCAAAGAAATCCCAGCGAAGCTGCTTGAAACGTTCCCTGGATTACTGCCACGAAAAGTTGTTACCTGGTGGGCTCAGCGAACTCAAGGGGTTGCGAGAACGGAAGTGAAATGGATCCCATTTCACATACTATACCTGGATTTTCAGATGCCCTTTTGATGCCCAGGGCCGCTACGCCTGGGAAAACAACGGGTGGAGTCGTGTATGAGACCATTCCTTGAGCCTGAAAAGCATAGCCACGTAATCAGGCTGAGATGGTTTAGGCAGTTTCTTCAAATGTTTTGGAGGACTTCGGACATCGCTGTTCAAACGGCTACGTGTCGATGTGACATTGAGATATTGGCTGCCTTTTTAGCCTGTGCTTCGGTGCCGTGGGATCGTGGCTATCTTCAGCGAATCGAAGACTGGTTGGGTCAAACCTCGAAGACTCATTGTGCTCTTGAAGCACGTGAGCTACGCAGTTTACCATTGCCTGGAATAGTTCCATGCATGGCTTTGTCGGATTGGCCTCCTAAAACGGGTCGTTAATCTTTGAGGTTACAAAGTGCCTCGCTCCGTTACCCGAGCAGGTGCGCACCTTGGAAAGTGGAAAGTGGTGTTTCTACTACGTCGGACTTGTGCGTGGATCTCCAGAAATATTTTTTTGATCCCCCATGGCGCAGAGGTTTTCACCTCCCCTCCCGGGTTCCAGATGTTTTGTGCGTGCAATATTTTCTTTTTGATGCTCTTATTATTTTTTATCGATCCCCTCCCAATATTTTTTTTGGTGCTGTTAATATTTTTTTGATGCGTCACCCTAACTTGAGTGGTTTAAAGCTTGGGCGAGTGAGTCTATAGCAGATTGGAATTTTTGGATAGTATAGTACTAAGCGGCAAATCACCAATTGCACTAGCTCTATTTAGTCTAACATTAGTCAACTGCAACCAACTTTATATTGACCTTTATGAAGAATTATTCCGACCCTCACGGCCAGGCTGCTCAACAAGCCACCATGGCTGGAATCGAGGTGGGGAGGGAATTGATGAGCAAAATCAATCCCGCAGCACCCTGACGTAGCTCACTGAAACTAACATTTTCGCCCTTGAAAATAGGCAAAAGGGCCCCGACTGCGGAAACCACCACATCTCAAGTGCAAAAATCCTCCATCCTTTGCTCCGTGGTTCTCTCTAGTTTTTTTTGGTTGGTTGCCATGGCACCAGGTCTGCGGTCCTGGCGTGGACTTCCGGATGGTGGGTGAACGTATTCAAGAGGTGGCGGTGAGGGTCACCCAAGAGGGATGCATGGATGGAGAAACACCAGGTCCGCTGAGGCATGTCATACTCCCATTGGAGTATTCCCAGGAATGTTGTATGCGGGTTCGGGAAATACATAGATTTGATTTGTTTTGAAGAAAACTATGCCAGTTGGTGATGAAGATGGCCTGTTCTGACGTGAATTTTGATTGTTCTACCAAGGACATCAATGAATGCAACGTGAGTCTGGGCCTGTGTGAAGATGTATCAACCGGTGTTGGCTTGTGGCTGTAATGCAAAAACAGCAGTATCATTCGGGAATGATGCAAGCTATGACGTTTCATCAGATGCATGTACATAAATATACAATATATATATATACATGCATATGCTAACGCCCCCAAGACCCATCTAGAAATCAACAAACACCGCACATACCAGTAAATTCTGAGAAAAAATAGGTCTTTGTGGGGGTACCATGTTAATAAACATATGCATACTATTATCCACATGAATGGGTATCGGTGCCTTAAGAGCTTCTAGTCCGTGTTACCAATGGAACGGGGTATGTCTGTTGACCGCATATCTCTTAGAACTTGTTGCGAAGGTGTCGCTGAATTTTTCTGGAAAACACGAATCTTGAGTTTTAAAACCCATCAATTTTGATATGTTTTATAGTTCTGGGATGTTTTGGGTGTATGCGTTAATTTCCGGCTGGAGAAAACCTAGTCATGTAGACTGTACGTATTATAAATCAAATTCACGCACAGTTGGTGGTTAAGGTTGTTGGTATTTTCCCATTGTTAGACATATTCCCAATAGAACAAAGTCCCCGGGTAGTCATTTCAGATTCGGGTAGTCTCAACCAACTCCAATCCTTCGTTGAACTCCCTCCATTTTTCGGAGCGTTTCTGAGGTGATCTGTTTTTGGGGCATGGCATAGGAAGTTACTTCCATGGACAACCAGTGTCTCGGTCGAGAGGTGCTGTGCCTTCCCCGCATGAGGTTTTTTTGTCTCCCTGAAACAAAGATTTTTTCGCCCCTTGAAAATAGGCAAAAGGGACCCAAAAAGGAAATCTCATCTTCCAAACCATCCATTTTCAGGTGCGAACTGTTAGTTTCAGGGAGGGTAAGTCTTATTTTGAAGTTTTTTAAATTTATTTTCAAAAAAAACCTCAAGTATTGACTTATTCGTTAAGTCTTCAGAAGCACTTGTTTACTCTGCACCTAGAACAAATTGTTTCTGGAACGTTGCTGGGATGGAATGACACAAACAGATCTTTGACTTTCATCTTTAGGTAGGAACGTTCTTGGCAATGTTTGCGCTTTCGGTTGTTGATTGGGGTTTGATGCATTGTTTTTCGAGCTCATTGATTAGAAGTGGATTTGCTGATACTGTTGATGGCTGAAATCCTGCACCACCTGGGATGTATGAAACCCTAGAAACAATGGGATAAACTAGCTATCAACTGGTGCAGGACTTCAGCCATCAACAGTATCGGTGGGTTGGACATCAGAGATGATGACGCCACGCCTTGCACAGCATCAGGAAAACAGCACAACATCTGAAAAAATCAGCAACACCTGTGCCTCACTTGACAGTTGTAGCCATCAAGTTAAGTCCGCTAGAAGCAGTTTAAAATGAACTTTCTGGACCCTGTCATTTGTTAACGCCTCTTGTTAAAATCACAAAAAAACATTTTCAACCAATCAACCAAAAAACATTTTTCTCTTCTTGAATTCCAGGGGGGACTTAAGAAATTTTCCAACATTTGGTATGAAGATGACCCCAATATGTCCGACAGTTACCCAAATGGGGAAGCATTTTGGAGATCTGGACGACTCCTCCGGGACGCGCCCGTTGTTTTCCACCGATCCTCGGGGTTTCGGCGCTGAACCAAACGCGGCGTAGTCAGACGACATGGCAGAGGAGGGCGATGATTTCAACCCCAGCCGACGCAGTCCCTCGAGGTGGTGCTGAATCATTGGAAGGTGGTTTTCACGTTGGATCCCAATGGAGCCTCCTGAAAAATCGGGCCCCTAAAAAAGCCTCCCTAAGACTAACCATAAGATGACATTTTCGCACCTAAAAAATGGGGTGGTTTTGGCAAGTTCGGAATCTCCTTAGACCCAATGGGGGTCTAGTGGAAAGGGCGAACTATTAGTTTCAGGGAGTGTAGCTGTTTAGGGGATTTGTGGGGGATGAAATACTACCCAGTGATGAGGGGATGATTAAGATAAAGGATTATAACGACCCCTATTCAACAAGCAGTATTTCCGTGGCTCAAATGCATGGTCATGAAATGCGACCCAGTTTGGGATAAATCAAACAAACAGCAAATGAGGGGTTTTCCTTGTTTTTTGTGCATTGTTTGGGTTGGGAATTTAATGACCCCTGACAAACGGACTGTTAATGGTCACCAAAACCCCTGTTATTTCTACCAGTGATTCTACTTTTAGTTGATGGATTTCCATTGTTCAATCAATTCGTTAGTTGAATCACCCTCCCCGAATTATTTCTCGCTCAAGGTGATTGTTTTTTTTTTTTTTTGTGGGGTGGGTGGGTGGGACCGGAAAAGATGGGTTTCAATGAAGATCTGAATCTTTGTTTTTGAGGGACCCATTTTTTGTACACCCTGATTTTTTGGATGGTTGAGGAATTTCTGACTCTTCCTTCCTACAGCAGCCACATCATTTCAGGTTTCAGAAACATTTTTTTTTGAAAGTTGGGGCTATGGTTGGAGAAAGATGTCCATGATGAATGGCCAAAATCACTGAAATATTCCAAGTTCCTATCAATAGCTGTTTCTGCTTCCTTTAATAGATGGTAGGTGATATATATATATAATCACCCAATTGGCAGTATATCAACCACTTATATACCACTTCTAGTCCTTGCCAATTGGGTGATTATATGCTACCTACTAACCACCTCTCAAGGGAACCAGGAAACAACTATTGATCATAGGGCAATTTCATCACTCTTCACCCCCTCATGCATCACTACATCCAGGCCGAGGGGGACAAAAAACACATTCTCCGCGTTACAGTAGCAGGTCTGGCAGTCAATCCTTGGGATCGGTAGACTTGAAGCAGCGAATGGTCCCTTGGCATTGAAGGGAAGCAGCAACATGCTTGATCTGGCTGGTGGTTTGGCGCATTTTTTATTTTCACCCTTACCTGGGGAAGATTCCCATTTTGACGCATATTTTTCAGATGGGTTGAAACCACCAACTAGTGATTTGTGGTTGATACTGTTGATGGTTCAGAAATCCCATTCCCAACCAACCTGGGATGGGGCTTAGCAGCCCATGTAAATTTCATGAAATATTTACCGGTGCTTCGCCAGATTTCTGAACCACCAACAGTATGGTACCTAAGTTGACCTGGATGTTGCTGTGAGGAAGGTAGCTGAGGACACTCAGATTCTGACAGACTTATAGTTACTTCTGAGGGCCAGGCCCTAACTGGTAGTTGTAAGTGGAGTTTTGAAGCTAGAAACCATTCATCACTCAAAACCTACCAAGTCACAACTACTCAAAACATACCAAAAGTAGTAGATTTTTTTTTGACACAACATAAAAACTTCACTACTATATTTATATCCTTGGCCCACCAACAGCAAAGGCACCTGAAGATGGATGGTGTTGGAGTACTATTTTCAAAATTGGGGTTCCTTTTGCCTACTTTCAGGGTGTGAAAACGCTGCAACTGGTCCCCTCCCAGGTGAAATTGGATGGCGAATTCAAAGGCCACCGACCGGTTCTTCGGGGAAATTCACCTGAGGAGTCCAAGTTTCAGCGAAACAAAAAAAACCCGGCGGGGGTTGACATGAAGCATTGAAATACCGGGTTTGTTTAAAATAGGGATCTAGGTGGCGGTTTCAAATATGTTTTATTTTCACCCCGAAAATTGGGGAAGATTCCCAATTTGACTAATATTTTTTCAAAGGGGTTAAATTAAAACCACCAACTAGGATTCTCATGTTGGCTTATTAGATTCCTTTTTTTTAAACTTGGGTAGGATTCCATCCCCTAACCCAGGGTGAAACCCTCACTGATCACCGCGAGCATTTGGCCCCGGAGCTGGATCGAGGTACAGGTTTTTCTCCTTAGAGAAGCACACGGCTTTGCTGTTTGGAGGGTTAGATAGTAGTTATACCTCCAGCATCTATTTTTTTACAGATAGTATCATGTCATCTCATATATATATATATTTACATATTATCTATATGTATATATATATATATCTAGATGTATATCTATACATACCACTAAACACACCATTTCACTATCTATTTTCTANTCCCCAACCAGGCTTGCGGGCGCAAGTGACTCAAATCTGGCGGCTCTTGGATGCGAATGGTGTGAAGGTACCACAAAAAGGTGCCCGGTCGCCGAAAAAAAGTCATCTAAGGGTGGTGAGGGGGTGTTTGGGTAGATGTGGATTTGATGTGGATTTGATGTATAATATATATATATACACATATATATTCACGTATACATATATGATGTACTGTATGTAAGTATATATATATATACACATTGCTTTGGAAGTTTTTTTGGGTTTGGATGAAAAATAAGCAAATCTTAATGTCAAAAGGGAGAACCACCCATCTATCTGAATCTGTGAGACTTTCGGGATGGTTTTTTCGAAGGGTTTGCCTGACTGGCTGGCAAATCACCATTCTTAATAGGAGATACATCGACTCAAATCGTTGTTCTTCCATTCGCATGTTAAGATTTTGAAGCCAACAAAGAAGATGGATGGTTCAGAGGATTTTCTTTTTGAAGCAGGTGCTTTTGAAAATTCCAGGCATGAATTTACCGGGGTGTATTTTGTTTCGTTTATTTTTGGTTGCTTGTTGGTATGATTATGATCTTAGCTGGTGAGTTTTTTCAATTTCTCTCCACCTTTGGATTTATCAAAAGCCCTAGAAGATCCCCCCACGATCTGCTGTTTTTAAATAGTTTGGTGGGCCTCCAAGTTTTGGGAAACTTGCGATTTCCCATAGGTTTGATACCCAAAACCTTTTGGGTGATCTCCACATTTCTGATCCATCAGTTTTTTTTTCGCGGCCTAAAACAAGGCAAGAAAGGATCAAAAAGAGTCTTGGTTTTCATGTTTCAAAACATCAACTATGCAAAAAGCCACAAACAAGAATCCAAAAAAAAACAAAAACTGACATGATTCAAATAAATATTAGCAATAAAATCACGTTCCTAAACTATTGGAATTCAACTATTAGCAATAAAATATTAGCAACAAAACCACAATTGTGATTTTGGAATGTGATTAGGAATGATTTTAGAACAACAGAAATATATATACAAAAACAACAAATTCCAAGATCACATTTTTTTTGCCCTTTTTGAATCCGATCCAGACGACTCCGCGATGCGCAACGCGGTGGATGCCTTGTTCCCGGATCCCAACAAAGTGAACGTGTCACTGGGGGGGGGAAGGGGTTCAAAACGGGGAAGTTGTGTTAAAAAAATCCAAGCCTTCAGTTTTTTAAATAAATGAAACCAAATTGGTGTGTTTTTTGCTTGGGGTGTTTTTCTTGGCCGGAACGGAAGTTGTTTCATTTTTCCTCCGGCAGTTTGGTTCTTGTTGGGGATGGATCCATGGGACATGTAATGACGGAAAAACCAGCAGAAAACGGTGTATCTGGAAAACGGCTCCCCTTTTTAAAGGGGCTCAAAAGTGTTATGGCAAAGTCGCCCCGATAGGGATGACACGGTGGGGTGTGACAGTTCCCAAAGATGGTTTGGATGAACAATATCTGCTCCTAGAGTGGCATTCTTGTTCAAGAGTTTGAGGCAGAAACTCCTCCAAAGTTTTGATGATGTGTTGCAACCTCCAAGTCCAAGTCCCTCAAAATCCAATGCTTTGAGCAAAACAACATGTGATTTTTTTCGGATGGGGGGGTATCATCCATCCTAACACCATTTCACTTTATTGATTTATTGATCAACCATTGATTTTTGACCCATCCAATGATGTATGGTCCTGGTCGCATTTGGACCCAGGGTCATGGGGTACTCAAGTCCATCAGCTTTGCCAGCGCCCCAACTTGGAGGATGGACTCCCCACAGGGGACTTACTAGTGATCACCATGGTGAACCACGATCACCATCCACTGGGAGCCCATCCTCTAAGAGTTGTTGGGGGACGACTTCCTGAGGGACTTGGGAACTTGAGGGATGAGATTTCAAGGTGACAGTCAGGTGGGTTAATAAGAATAGATTCTGGGCAAATTTGTATAATTCCTAAACCTGAATGTTTCGGTCATTTGGGTGGGAGATTCCCTTACTAAACTTACCACCATTTCAGGGTGACCAACCGGCGCTTAGGTCAGGTCGCTGTAATTTGTTCAGATGGCAAACAAAAAAACCCATGATTCAGTACAGGATTTCGTTGGATTTTTCACCACCTCGTCCATTTTTCAACGGAAAATCTATGCTTCCCTAAGGAAGCAGGAGACGCGAGGCGTGGTTTGGTGGAGGATTTTTCGATGATTTTGGTGACCCAAAAAGGTGCTCCAACTGATGATGATTTTTTCTTGGAAAAAACGTGCCATGAACTTTTCATCATTTTGTTTGTCTCTATAATACCAATCAATTACTGTAATATAAGTAATATAGATACCTAGGTGGTGGTTTCAAACATTTTTTTATTTTCACCCCGATCCTTGGGGAAACGATTCAACTTGACTAATACTTATCAAATGGGCTGAAACCACTAGGTAGAAGAAGGTTTTATGCTCGGAGCACCAACTTCAATGCAGTCTCGTGAAACTATCCAATTTCAAAGTACCTACCAAAGAAGAGAAAATAATCATGATTTTTTTTAAGCGAGTAGAAAGACTATGGAATTGAAGTAAAAAGGGAATCTGAAGCAAAAAGTTGAAATAGCATGGCCCAAAGTTTCAGGTACCCCAGGGTCGTCCATGGAAATTATCCGACCGGTCAAAAAAGACTCTCGCAGCGATCTGTAACTGATGATGTATACGGGAATTTCCCACCATCCCTTGCAAATACCATTACATTATATACACCTAGAGCCCCAATGATTTCTATTTTTGACTGTCAACCCCCCAAAACAAGGCCAAACTTCCAGTAAAAACAAGGGTCGTTTGGGTTAGGGGCATAAATAGAATTCAGGTCTTTTTCATCATTTAGGGCACCTGGATTTTTTTAAAGATGTGGGACTCCCAGGAAGTCCAAAGACCAAACTTTGCCCCTTGGCAGTAAGGGAATCCTTTACTTAGCTGCACATAGACAGGGTTATAGGGTTACAGCCATTCATATGGAAAACTCGTTAAAAAATGGTTATATAGGTACCCCTATAACCCTCCCTATGTGCAGCTGAGTTTGTATGGATCATCCCAAAGACTATGCTTTGTTTGTTTGCTAGGCCTCCGCGAGGAGATGAACAGACACAAGCAGGATTCCGTTGGGAAGAGATGGAAACTTTGTTTCTGTTGTTGAGTGCCTGGTGAAAGGGCAAAAAGAATCAACCCAGTGGGGAGGTGGTTGGAGGATGATTTTGTCCCCCCCCCCAAAAAAAAAAGGTTCCGCAGCAACTTTCCAATTTTTCCTTCCGTTTTTGGTGTCGTAGGGAAATACGCCATGCTCCAAGCGCTCCTATCTCGCGGTGGATATCACAAGGGACCGGGCCAAGTGTTTTGATTCTTTTTGGTCCATGGCTTGGCTTGGGGCTTGGTGGTTGGTGGTCCTAGGCATGTGAACCCAGCCTGCATTCACAAGGCGTAACCAACCACCAACCGGCCAACCACGAAAGCATGCCTCGGAGGTTGCTGGTGATTCGGTACAGACGGTACAAAGACTACCGGTCCATTCATAGACTTTGATCATATGATTTCATATGAGCAATGAAAAAACCCTAGTTGATTAGGGTATCGGGGGATCATACTACACAGTTAAAGGAGATTATAATAAACCATGATAAGGATCACTATTCAACAACCGGTTTGATAGCAAGTAAGAGTTTTTTTTTCGTGGCTCATATGATTTTATATGATTTCAAGACACATCTCCCTTTAGACAACATGGCCATGAAATCATATGAAACTCCCCTGAAACATGGAGGTTACTTCGTATAGTTTGGGGCATGCTCCAAGAAACACTGGGTGTCCCCCCGGCCGTTTGCGCAACTTGAGGAGATGCGGAAACAGCAACATGAGCTCCAACAAATGACCAAGGTGGGATTCGGTGAATCGCACGACTAGAATATCTGGGATATAGGTGATGGTAAAACTCTTTGTAAAAATCCTATTTCTGGGAATTTCTGGACAAACCCAATGTATACCCAATTTTCGTTCAATTGCTTAGGGTCAAATTGGTTAGGGGTTGTTATTAAGCCTCATCGCACAAAAACCCATCACAAAGGCATTTGGGTGAAAAAAAAACAGGTCAAATTCACTGGAAGTTGCCTGACCTCCAAAAAACTGAGAGAATCTTTTCTCTCAAAATATAGGCCTTAACAAAGGAAACATCTCATTCTCCCCAAAGCTCCAAGGAAAATATTAGCAACCCTTATCAGTGAATATTAAAAACGCTACGTCTTGGAATGAGAGTTTCATGAGATGGCACGATTTTTTTCAACTTCCCGACGGAAGTTGTTTGGCAGGAATTGCAGAAGCATGCCAAAGAGCTGCATTTGCAATCTCAGTTGGGCCTGGATCATAGTCGTCATGCTACCACCGTCCAGGCAAGGACGATTTGTGAAGAAAATGTGGTGACAAGGGATCTGTGAGTTGCTGGGTGGTGGTTTCAAATATTTTTTATTTTCACCCCTACTTGGGGAAGATGAACCCAATTTGACGAGCATATTTTTCAAATGGGTTGAAACCACCAACTAGGTTGGAAAACGTAAGGGAATTTACAAAGGATTCCGATTTATGGATCGATTTGATAGCGCCGGTGTCTGATGGTGTTTTTAGAGGGAAGCAAAAACAGGTGGGTTGTTTCATGCGGGCAAATGTGGAGGATCAATGTGCATGCAGTATTTTTGTACCAGCATCCACGTATACACAAATTCACAAATAATACACTAATACACCAATCTGTATATACATGTTCCATCACTCTTTCCCATCATCCACCCTGGCCGCTCACGGTTTTTAGAGGCTGTCAGCGATGACCTCTTTCGCTTCAAGCGGCAGATTTATGTGCCTTGGTTTGATTTTGTATTCTGACGGGGGTTCAGTACAAATCCCCATGGAGTCGTGGTCCTTGTCTTGAGTGTAGTATGTGATGACCTTTGAAAGTGCAAGGATAACCTGTGGCGAAAGTTAAAAATTTGAATTCGGTAAAGTTTTTTTTAAAAAAAACATTGGCGAAAGATTATATGTATACAGTGACCAGTGCCCATGTTTAGAAGCATGTTTTGAAGCATGTTTGGGAGGATGGCCATGGCAACCACAACGCATTGACTTGAATGTATGTAATACATGATGTTATGCTGATGTTTTCAGCATCCTATGGGGGGGCTCGTGTTTACTTTGACTAGTGATTCGTAGCCATGCCACCCAAAAAACAGCCAGTCACAAGTGGCTCGGCTGCCTCATGACGGAATTTGGGGAACGTTTGGCTAAGGTTTTTCGAAAAAGTGCGTTTCGAAAGATCTACATATATAAACACTCTAAGCAGAAGTTGCCTCAACTCAATAAAGAGCCACATTTTAAAATACACATACACATCAAATTTCTTTGTATATATGTCTAGATATTCCCGCATGTAACATCCACCATATATTTCATGCTATTCAGCATTTAACATGAAAAAGAATACTGATTTTCCAGCTATAGCTATGTTTCATTGCTGGCGTATTGGTGAATCTATGACTAATCTTACAGTTCCTGGCTGTTCCAAGCATTCCTTGTAGTGTAAGTGTGTTACTTTCCATTTCTCAACTCTCTAATCCCCCCAAAACTAACAGCAAAAGCCCCTTGAAACTTGTTGGTTGGAAGACGATCCTTTCCTTTTTGGGTCATGACCTATTTTCAGGGGCGAACATGCTAGTTTTATTTAGGGAAGTGTAACAGTTTCAGTGCCCAAGTGCTGCACAGGATAGTGGGGTGCTGGTGCCTAAACTACCAGTGGAAGAAGAAGCGCCTGAACCTCCCGTGGGAGCATTGGATTTGGGAGAAGATGTGTGGCTTGGTTTTTTGGAGGAAGGTTTTAGGTTGTGAGCCATGAAAGAAAGCCAGGTTGTTTAGAGTATATAAATATATAATACATAGGGGAACATACTACCCAGTTAAGGATTTCAATAAACCATTATAAGGATCCCTATTAAACAACCAGTATTTCATGGAAAGTAAAGTAACGCCGTGTTTTTTTGCGGCTCAGGTGATGTGGGAGATTCGTGAAAACCCTCCGTTTAAACGAACGAATATCACCGGGATACTTCCAATGGTTGGTGTGGTGTCGATGTTCTGAACATTTCCTTTTAAGGTCAGGGATCGCTACTGTCAGTTAGGGGCCGGGACCCGTAGAAGTTCTCTCATCATTTCAACCACAACTAATTTTTGCGGACCCTGTTTTCGTCCTTTGGGGAGCGATGAACTGGTCGGGTCGCTGGTGGGATTTTCGGTGGTATTTTTTGGATCCAAAATGAGGAGCGCATTTTTTTTCACCCTTTCGAATCCAACAAAAAGTCACGGTGGGTAGTTTGGGTCTTTTCTTTGGTGAAGTTTGAAGGCTGAAAATATTGTGGCCGTTTTTTTTTGACTCAAAAAACGAGCTTATAAACTAGATTCCAATAATTCATCTCGCGTTAATGGGCATGTGTTATATGTAAATCTTTCCCTTCCGACTCACCTTCACTTTGTTTGGATTCTACTGCTTATGTCTCTTGTTTATGGAAGTTGAAACATTAAAAGACTCTCAAAACCCCAAATCTCTGCTCAGTTTTTTAGTTTTTTTTTGGGCTCAGGCATAGCACATGTTTCGAGTCAATATGCAACTGAGCCTTCCACCTTTCCAAATCCAATTTCTCACAAAACAACCCACCAGTTGCGGCCAAACTTGGGCGAATTTCACCGTTTCATATGGAGAATCAGTCAAGCCTTCATCCCCGGGGGCGAAAAGAATTCGATGAGGTCCACTTTTTTTTTTGGGGGGGTAGGGGGCTGATGTAGAGACGATTTGATTTTGTGTTCCTTTGAAAGATTCAAAACTTGTTTGCAACTTGGTGAACATTCAGGTGAACTTATCCTATTGAGGATCCTACAAAAGAATCAAACAATACACATCTATGGTAGGTTTGCATGGTTTGCGATTGATAGTGCATTGTTTAGCTTAGTCATATTGGCGATCGTTCAAAATTAGAGCGTCCTCACGAGACTGCAGTTAATTCCTTCATAGTTATAGGATTCCAAGCATCAATTTCGGTATAAAACCAATTTTGATCCGTAACTATGGATTAAAAAAATGCCCCACTGGCATCGAAGGGGATCTTTTTATCTTGAGATGTGGGGAGTAGGGATTCGATCCATGATGACCGAATCCATTGAGATCCGTGCCTTTGGTCCTTGAGGTACAGTGCCAGACTCTTAATCAGGTGCCCAATGGTTGGTGGGTGGGTCAATAAGGGTCAATTTGTGTCGTTTTTTTTTAAAGTGGATTCGCAACCTTTCAAAAGGGTCTAATTTCCCATTTGTTCCCCTGTGTTTCTGGGATAAACTCATCAACCCAATAGCATGGGTTTATATAGATTATACTAACCCATTATGAGGATTCCCATTATTAAGACTGGGATAAGGAACCATTTTGCAATGTAAGGGAGTTGATTGACCCTGGCACATATCCAGATTAGGACTTCGCAGATCCAGACAGAAGTCTTGGAAGTACTTGAAGAAGTCCAGTTCTGCAATTTTTTTTTCCCCAGGCATTTTTGTCAGGTACAGTCATTGGTTAATGACATTCGTTTGGGGTCCGGTGGTTTGGATTCCTAGGGTTCCCGAAAATGAAAGGGAGTGGGATTCTTTGGGGTACCCCGATTCGAATCCCAAACCACTCATTAACCATTAGCTGATTTTGGTGGACAACATTTTGCATCTTTGGCATGACGCCCACCCTTACACATTTTTTTTTGCGTTTTTCTTGCCGAGTTCCATTGGGAGGTTAGGCTTCATGAAAGCAAACAAAGATGCGCGGAAGCTACTGCTGTCTGGTGAGGTGCCTTTTATGATGAGTTTTAGCGAAGTTACATGGAAAGAATATCAGGTTACACAGAACGAGTGGGAAAAACATCTTGAATAACTTACTTGTAGCAGGGATATATATATATATGTACATATGATATGTATATACATACTTATATAATGTATATATGGAACACCCATTGCACCACTTGATACAAGAAGAAAACATTCTTGCAAAAGGGATTCCGATATTTGTTGGTCTGGGAAGAAATGCGGCAAAATTTACCCTATTACCAGTGGAAATGATAATTCTTTACCAGGAATTTGAGAACAAAACTTCCATCCTTTTTCCTAAATGAATCGGCAACACCAACTCGATATACGAAGGGTTCGGAGGTGGTTTGGCATGGATGACATGACATGACGTTTTCGAGCTACTAGTATAAGGACGCATCACCTCAGACAGTTTGAAAAAAAAAATAGAATGATTGGCATCTAAAATCCTATAGATATAACTGATATAACAAATCAATATCAGAATGTGTATTGATATATTTGTACAACTTCTACGCAACATAGCACTGATTCATATTCAGAATATGTACATGCTTTTGTATGTATATGTATATATATATATATATGTACACATATGTTGTACCTTATCTCTAGCTTTAGTCATAGGAAAAATGCTGGTACCCTTGGGATGGTACCCTTAATAATCAACCCCATATACACCTTATAGAGTGGGTATTTATTGGGCATTCCACCTTCTAAAGGGCTCCTTGGGGTGTTAAACAGCCAGGGTACCATCCCAAGGGTACCAGAATTTTCCCTATGATTTAGCCAGTTCCTCCAAAGTGCAGCTGGTCCAGCGAACCAGGGAGAGAAGGGTGGCAGCGCTCTCGAGTGGCTTGGGCTTGGTGGTTTGGTGGGTGAAAAAAAAACCCGGGGTCCCTTACTTTCCATGAAATACTGGTTTGGTAATAGGGATTTTTATGTTGGTTAATTATAACTAGGTGGTGGTTTCCAAATATATATATATATACACACACACATATTTTTAAATTTTCACCACGAACATTGGGGAAGATGAACCCATTTTGGATCATATTGTGCAAAGGGGTTGGTTCAACCACCAACTAGGCGGAAAATTCACATGGAACCTAAAATCACCTAATTGAAAAGGAAGAACATCTTCCAAAACCATCAATTTCAGGTTCTATGTTAATCTTCAGGGGTGTATTTGCTGTATAATTCGTAGGGGACTATACTACTGTACATGGTTATATAGGGATTATACAAAGTCATTAGAAGGATCCCGCCATGAACCAATCAGTATAATGGAATGTCATAAGGGTTTTTGAAGCCACTCTCTTCCAGGGGCCTATTTTCTGCTGAACCACATTATGAGAGAAAGAGGAAGAACAAACACCTCAGAATTTTTCGTCAAACTCCTTGAGTTTGAGGGTCCGCCCGCCTTTCTATTTAGCAGCGCAATTTGAGTTTGCTTCTCATCTTCTTCTTGTATTGGAAGTTTGAGAGGTAAGGCAGCTTCCAATTTTCCAGCTGATAAGATTTGTTTCACTCGCTTTTTGAAAAACAGCCGTTTTTGGATTTCGCCGAAAAGCTGGCATGTTTGGCAGCATTTTTTTTGGGATCTTTGGGATCTTTGGACTGAGGTTTTCCACCGACGAGGTGTGGCTCTTTTAGAGATTTTGGCGGTGGGGTATCTTGGGGTTTAGGGGTTGGATCTATCCCACCCAGGATGCAAGAATTCACCACCAGGGTGACATTCGATTTTTAGCTAGGGAATCCTTGTAAACCTTCATTTGTGACTGTTACTTGACCAAATTTATATGTTCATCCAAGTTCCCATCATGATTCAAATCTGGGATGAAAGCTTTCACTAATAATCGGATGCTTTTTTACACATTCACATGTGCGAAAAAAAAGAAACACATTGCTAGGTGGTGGTTTCAACCATTTTTTTATTTTCACCCCTACTTGGGGAAGATTCCCAAGTTGACTAATATTTTTCAAAGGGGTTGAAACCACCAACTAGAATTCCCAATGTATAATGAACCAACTGCAGTTTGGACTTTCAGCGTCTCGCCATACAACTTGTCCATCCACTGCGTATGTGGGTTGGATCTACCCCCAACCCAGGATGCCAGTGGAAAAATAAAGGTTTAGGTTGGGATTCCCTACCTAAACATGTAATAATCCTGGTGGTGACCAATGCATCCTGTGTTGGGGGTAGATCCAATATATAGGTATGAACAGAACATATGAAATATATTCATAGGCAGGGAGAGATGGCAAAGAACAAGCAACTCTGTTTGATCATTTCGAACCTTCATATTCGAAATGTTAGGCATCCTAAGGCCCTAAGGGTATTTGATGGCTCGGGGTTTTAGCGATACCCCCCAAAGCTCATGAATCCCTTCAACTTTCAGTCAATCTTTTTTTTGGTGGAGAGATTGCAAATGTTTCTCAAGAAACGACATTTGCAGACACAAAAAACCTTGAAACTTTTGGTTTAACAGACCTTTTTGAGGATTAACCAACAAAAAAGAAGGGGCCAATCATTGTTGGGTTGATTGACTGTTTGCCTATGAAGTAACTACCCTCCAGTAAACTAACATAGCAATGTCACCATTTTCAATAGGAAATACTGTATTCAAAGGGTCCATTTTCCAGCCAGCTATGTTAGTTTACTGGAGGGTACTCCTTTGTTCAACTCAAAATCATTTTGTTGACAGGGATGGTTCGGGATGGTTGTTTGTTGGAGTCCCGAGGTGAACTTTTTTGTTAAAATCGCCTGGCAATAGACCAAGCATTTTCACAGGGTTTTCACAGCATTCCCTATGGGACCCAGTTCGTAACAATGATATGATACTGTTGATGGAAGAAATCCGGCCAACCAGTTGAGGTTGGTAGTTTATCCCATTATTTACAAGGTTTCATATATCCCAGGTGGTGCAGGATTTTAGCCATCAACAGTACGAACAGGTTGGTGAAACATTGAAACGTTCTTCCATTCATCCAGAGTTTTACATCGGAAGGGGGGTGTCATGTTCTTTTTTGAAGGAGCTGGATTTTTCGCTGGGAGACGAGGAGGACTGGGGAAACAAAAAGCGGAGCAAGTTTGCGAACCTGGGTTGACTTGCTTGTAGTCAATATTACCCATACTTTCCGCCCCACCGAGGATGCAATCGTCACCACCAGGATGACATTACATATTTATAGATTTTTAGGATCCGGGATCCCAACCTAAACCTTCATTTCCCACGATTGCATCCTGGGTGGGGGTTAGATCAAAACCCGCATTAAATGATGTCGGAAAAATGGTCGCATTTTTTTTGTTTAAGGGGGGAAATTCAGCCAGCTCACCCTGGAAGAATAAACCCTGAAAAGTGACATGACATTGGAAAATCACCATTTTCAATAGGAAATACACATCTTCCTTCATGGTTGTTTTTTCTATTGTCCTGCTCGTTTTAAGATTTTGAAGCCCCAAAAATGGGGGGTTTGGATGGTTGGAAGATGATTTTTTTCCAATTTCAACAAGGTCATTTTGCAGGTGAAGCATATTTGAATATGACCAGTTTGGAATTTTCACCAAAAACCACTGAGATCAGAGGGGCTCGGAACTGGGAGAGGAAAGGTGCTCCTTTACTAAGAAAACTGAGTTCCTCATATTTCCCCTGAAAAAAAAAACACATACCCCCTAGAACACACCTGTTTTTGAAGGAACTCCTTTCAACTTCTTTTTTCATTTTGGGGTACCTGTCGGGTATTTTTGCAGGAGGTCAGTCTTAGTTGGAATTTGCTGTAAAGAAGTATGTTGAGATGCTTTGGAGTAAAGGAATCCCTTCTTCCCATCCCCCAAAAAAACACCTTAGCAGGGTTACTGTCATGGAAATCTAAGGGGCCCCCCCCACCAGTCGTTAACCGTCCCTTAATCAGGCGCCTTATTTCTTGGGGAACCGTGGCATTCGGGAGGTTCGCATGTTGAAATTTGGGGATTTTTTTTTGGGTGGGTTGTGAATGAAGAAGATGCTCAGATGAAATGATGCTTTTCTTCAACTTGCAGGTTTAAACAGAGTTTACCTTTCATCCCCACCCCCCCCCCCGAAATTTAACATAGGTACCCAAAATGGTTCCATTTGAAAGGAGATACATTTTCCAAACCATCGGATCCACCACTTCACTAGCCAAATGTTATGGGTGCTGAAGGAATTTATGTTTCCGAAATGATCACCGGGGAGATGATCAATTTGACCAACCAACAGTTTTTTTGAAGTGAGTTGGAAACACCATTCTGGGCTCAAATTATATATAGCGATGCCAATCTCGCCTCCTCCCGGAATCTCCCTTAAATGGTGGTGATGGTTTCCACGCGGGCCCGGGGACGGGGAGTCAAACAAAAATTCAGGTTTATAGGTATATATGGGGGTTTCCGAAAAATAGTGGTACCCCCAAAATGGATGGTTTATAAGGGAAAACCCGATTTGGGGGTACCCTTATTTTTGGAAACATCCACATATAGTTTCAATTTTGCCATCCGACCATCCGACCATCCCAATTGCGGCTGCCTTTTTGGTTTCTGGCCAGGACTTGGTGTTAGGGTTGCAGCCCATTGAGATGAAGAAAGGAGATCCCGGTTATTGGCAACTCACTACAGGTTGCCGGCCGGTGGCAGATGGATAGGAGGCCTTGTGCTTTGATCAATGAGTCAAATCATCCAGTGAGCAACCGGTATTTTTCGAAGAACGTGCAGTGATTAGCGACAATTTTCGAGAGATTGATTAATATGGATTTTCACCTTTTTGTTTGGATTTTCAGCTTGAGTTTCAGATCAAAACATGGACAAAATCTAGGGATTTCCAGTACTTATCCAATTTTTCGAACATTTTTGCCAATGTGTCTTGGTTCCAAGCATATTCAAAGGTCTTTGTTATACATCCAATAGGGGAAATGAAGCCGCCAGGATTGCCCGTCACTTTGCAACCGCAGGGAAAATGTATCACAATGAAGGCAATGACTCTGACTATACAGTGTATATATATATATATATATCAAATGGTCAAATAATTATATCTGTCTGAAATTGCTTCTGTCTTATGCTTCAGCAAACAAACAAGTGATCGTGCTTATCTGAATCAATCTTTAGCTGAAATTGCCATTAATCAAATGAACATACATCTGTTAGAAAACATGCCTTCAAACTGCCATCCCTCCGGAGTTTAAGTAGCTGCTTGCAGTTTTTTTTCGTTAAAACGGCCTCATTCCAATAAATGGTAATTCAAAACCACCACGGTGATGCGATACGCCTGGCCTTCGAGAGGTTGGCTTCTGACTGTGATTTTCACACAGTTCCTACAATTCGTGGCTCTTTGTCCCTTGGTTCAAGGGAAAAGTTGACGGTGAGGGGGTGTGGCATCGAATGATGGGATGTGGACAAATTACTACGGATTTTTTTGGGGAGTTGGATGGTGAGATGCTTGGATGCACGGATGGATGGATGTATGTATGTATGGATGGATGGACTGATTTGACTGATTGATTGATTGATTGATTGATTGATTGATTGATTGATTGAGACAAATTGAACAGTTGATGGATCTATTGATCAATGATCCTCTTGAGTAGAATCTGTATCCAGAAGAAAGACTCTTCAAATTGTGAATGCTGATCACGATGCCCAAGTTCCGCCTAGTTCCCTGTTCCATCCGCTTCCAGAGATTTTAAGAGCAATAATTTCAGGTAGCTGAAAATGGAGGCAAGCGGGGATTCCCTTACATGAGCCTCACACACTGCTTACATTCATCATAGATAAGGACCTGGATATGCCTGCATTTTGCATATGCGTGTGTATCTCTTTTTATCGAAGGGTATAATCATATCATATTTGTAAAACATTGTAAAAGTACGTATACATAGAATGGAGATATCTAGTTCCTTGGAGATGTTGATGAACGTATGGCATAACTGTATGACCCTTCAAAAAGCAACCAACATTTGATCCACCAGGGTTGGCTCTTTGTGATGTTTGTTTTTGTCCACGGGAATCACCCTGCGAATCGCTGCAGGGTGTTTGCTGGGATTTGGTATTGCACAGGGAAGCCAGTGTCTGCCATGGACTCAGGAGGAATTTTGTCGGATTTTGCTAGTAGAGCTGTTGGAATGAAACGATGATTAAAATGAAACCTGAAAGTACCTAAGATGGCAGCTATTGCAAACATATGTTTCTAAATTCATACTGTATTAAACATATTCGTTTTTCCTTCCCAAAGGGCCTAAACCGACTCTCACAGAGTCAGTCTTTCCCAATTTGTAACCAACAACCAGTTTGCGCTGCTGTCACGCCGAAAACTGTTTCCTCTCTTTTGTTTCTTTGGATTTGCATTTTGTTCAATAACAAGCTTCAACTCCATTCCCTCATAGTCCAGAAGCCAAAAGCCACATCAAACCTTTGTGGCTGCTTGGTGTTAAGGAGAGAACCACAAACCGGTGTGCATTGGTGGATGCTTCATTTATCAAAGGCGTTTGGGTGGTCAGACGGTGAAAGACGGTTCGGCGTTTGAGTTCTTAAGATGACGGGTTGGATTCTTTATGGATCAGAATCCCCTCCCGTGTTTGCCCGCAAGTGGTGATTTATCGGGTTCCAACATCATTTTCGGGGGTTTACAAAACTTGATTTAAAAAAACGTCGGACATTGTTGAGTCCAGCTTTTCGTGAATGGGGTGTGTGGATCGGTTGGATCTCAAAAGCGCTCTTCTGTTTGATATTAACACACCGTTGAGGGTTCAAAAAATCCTGCCAACCACTTGATACCCTCTAAGGAACTAACAGACTAACATATCTCCACCAAACGGGAAAATGAACATCATCTTCAAAAGCAATTTTTTGGGAGGGATATGTTAGTTCCTTAGAGGGTAGGTAGCTTATCATCCCATGATTTTCAAGGTTTTTTCATACATCTCTAAGGCACTTATGGCCTTATGGAAGTCGAAAATGATCCGAAACCGAATGGTGTTGATGCCTGATGCCTCAAGGCCACCCTTCACTGAAACTAACAGCAGTTTGCCCCTGAAAATGGATGGTTAGGTTAGAAGATGATCCTTTCCTTTTGGGATGGCCCAATTTCAGGGGTGAAAATGTTAGTTTTAGGGAGTTGTATTTGTGAATTTTTCCTGTTAGCAGATGCCACCTTTAGATTGCAATTCAGCAGTGGCAGTGTTACGTAGGCTAATTGTTGGTTTGGTTAATTGTTGGTTTGGGGCCCGGTGGTTTGGATTCCTGGAGATCCAAAAAAAATGAAAGGGAGTGTTATATACTCTGGGGTACCCACCGATTCGAGGGCCCCAAACCACCGGGCCCCATGGGTTTCCCAATTGCAAAGTCGAGTTTCCATCCCAAAGATATCTACCCGATCTGCACCTTTTTTTTTCACGGTGAAGTTTGAAATCCCTTAGAAAAAACCCGGGTGAAAATTGGGGGCAAAGTTGGAGGTAGATTCTCCAAGGCAAAGATATTTATATAGATAGTTTTACCTTTTTCCTCCATAATAAGCATACCCTCCAATAAACTAAGGATAGCCAGAAAAATCCCCATCCTTCCTGATAAATACCATCAAAATGGTGGATTTTCCAGCCAGCTATGTTAGTTTACCAGAGTGTAATCATGGTTCAGTGGAAAAAACACTTACCACCAAATTAAAAGAACGGAAACTCATCTTGGAAAAACAAGCACCCATTTTCCACTCAACTCTGATGCTAGGAGGACGAGTAGTTTTTAGGAGCCTTTTCTTGTTGAAGTAACTGGACCCCGGGACCAAAAAAAAAACACGCCAGCAGGCGGCTGGCATGTTGGCTGTGGGTGCATTGATGGCTGGAAGAATCATGGACACTGTGTGACTTGGAAATTGGAGATGGGCAAATAAATGTTTTGAAGCTAGCAAAAACCATGGGATAATTTGGCGAATGAAACCCATAGAAGTATAGCGAAAAAAAAGATGGACATCCAACTGAAAACAGTGGGGAATGTGAGCATATACTGTAATTATAATGTTTGGATCATCATATTTTCATTGCTATAAGTGTGACACGAGATACTGTTGATGGAAGAAATCCTGCACCAGCTGATATGGTAAATATCCCATTTTTCATGAGGTTTTTTAGATCCCAAGTGGTTAGCCAGATTTCTTCCATCAACAGTAGGGCATATAGACTAGTATGGATAGGTGAAAATCGCGTAGGGTGGATTCTTAAAGGGTATGGCAGGAGTTGTAAAAACACCGTTGTGGATATAGGAGTCGATTGCATTTTGGAAACTTCAGGTTTTAGGTTTCAGGTTTTGCGTTTTTCAAGCAAAGGTTCAAATTTGAACTTGATGATCACAACTCAACTCATATCGACTTGTTTTTTTGTCAAAGATTTCTTCATGGAAGTTTTTGTTGGCAGTTTTGATTGGCAGAGAAGACCCAAGGAACTTTTTGATGGTGGAAGTGCTGATTGAGTCTTGGCTTAAAGGCATTTTGTTGCTTCAAAAAATCCCTGAAAACAATGGAACGAAGGGAATCTGAAACTGGAAATTCTTGAAAGTTCGGAGATTCGGGAAGTTGAATCTCATACTTAACAGGTTTCGACTGACCGTTATTCAGCTTCACTTAAACGCTGTCTTACACTAGGTACACTACCACGCAAACAAACATGGAACCCCAAAATTGATGGTTGGTAGATAGATGTTTCTCCTTTTCCTTTTGGTGGCATTTCCAGGTTCCATGTTTGTTGTCAAGGGGTGTATCGCTATATTTTCCATTGCCATGCTAGTTGACAGCAGTGTACTTTTTTTGTTTTTAAATGCAGATCTATAGATACTGTTGATGGAAGAAATCCTGCACCACCAGGGATAAAGAATGGGATAAACTACCCATCAACTGGTGCAGGATTTATTCCATCAACAGTAAGTCATCTCAATCTTTATACAAATCAAGAGTCCTTTTCCGTGAATTTTTACGGTGACCAACTCTTTTTCCCATTGCATTGCGTTTGACCAAAAAAAGTTTCACCTTTATTTGGGGGTTTCCTAAAATAGGGGTACCCCAAAATGGATGGTTTATAAAGGAACACCCTATTAAACTGGATGATAATTTGGGGGTAGCCTTATTTTTGGAAACATCCATTTGTTTCGTGACCATCCCTGATTTTTTTTTGAATGCTTTCTTCTCTTCAGAATCTCGGCGTTGACCGGTGACCCGAAACAAAAAGTTGCTGGAAAGGGTGCGTTTTCACCGAAGAAACGATACAAGTCAAATCAGCTGTAGTGGGAGTTGAATCGGTTGAAAAACTCTAGTGGTGTAATGTTTTTTTTTTTGCTGGAAATCAAAGGGACGTTGAAAAAAGTTCTCCTTCCTGACAATTCTGCTGGTGACCTTTTTGGGATGGTGAAAACGTGACCGTTTCAGAGGTTCAATGACCTCCAACTAGGGAATCAAAAGGTCGTCACTTTGAATCACCTGGTTGTTGAAGAAGACTCTTTTTTTTGCAGATTTCTTTCAGGTCAGGATGCGTAAACTGATGTTGGTACCTATATGTTGGATCTACCCGTTGTCCCACCCAGGGATTTGTTACAATATTTTTAGTATCCGAGATCCCTACCAAACACACTCAGTGGTGGGGGGCGTAGGCGTAGATCATATGATTTCGAAAGGAATTCATAGGAAATCCAGTTCTCCAATCCAAGGAGATCCATCCATCCATCATCTAGGATATGAGTGTTTCCGAAAATAGTGGGTTTTCCCCCCAAATCATCCCAGTTTAATAGGGTTTTTCATTATTTTCACCATCCATTTTGGGGGTTTTCCCCCTATTTTTGGAAACATCCATCATGGTTTCGGGGACCCTTAAGGAACGGGACGCCAGCGTGGAGGCCATTTTCTTCGCAACCTTCCGTGACTTGTGGCGGGAAATTTTGGAACCCCGTGGAGTGGTGAGGTGGTTCCAAGCCTTGTTGGCGTTTTGATGAAAACTTACCCTCCAGGAAACGATCACATATCCCCCAAAAATGGCATTTTGAGTCGATGATTTTCCTTTTCCCGTTTGGTGGGATATGTTAATTCCCTGGAGGGTACACCCTATAAGTCAAGCCGACCATCAAACGAACGCAGGCCCCCAAAGTTTTAGCATATAACCCTGGCTAAATGGTGGTGTGGTTGGAAGACTGTATACTTTCTTATTGGGTTTCGGTCACTTTTCAGGCGGCGAGCTGTTAAACTTCGGGGGGGTAGTCCCCTGGAATTGTTGATTGTAAATTCCTACTAAGATAATGATCTTTTTTGGCAATGACATTAAATTAATGTCCTTTGGAATTGCAGGGTACACCTCTCATCATAAATAAAGTTGGGTTATGGGATTAGAAATATAAGGATTGTGGGGATTCTGCGGTTATACGAAAGGTTGGCTTATGGGATTACAACAGCTAATGGGAATGATTGTTTCATATAGGTATTGTGGGAATTAGAAAATTCATTGGATAGCTGCAATCAACCTTATAATCGAACCTGTAGGTTTGTCTCTTGGTCGTGCTGGCGAGCACACTTGTCAGCAGTGAGTGTGTGTTGTGTTTCCATTTGTGTGTGCTCATTTTGTGTCTTGGGCCTTTGATTCTAAATTGGCTGAATAAATGCGGGTTTTAGATATTGCGTACATGTATATACTTGGATGTCCCAGGAAGTTAGTAAATGGTTAGTAAAATGGGCTATAACCCCAATATACCCAAATTTACAAGTAAGTTATGACCCCTTCACTAACCATTTACTAGCTTCTTCTTGGGACATCCCAGTATGATCTAAGTTTGAACAACTTTGTCCCACAACTGCCTCATGCATTTACATGCGCCGTGAAGAAGATGTTTTGCATATGATGATAGTGAAAATTCAGCAGCAGTTGGGAATAAATTTTGACAGCCGTGTCTGTGCCTTCTGCTCCTGTTTGTTTCCGCAATTGTTCGGTGTTGGTATAGCCTTGCTAATTGAATGATTGAATGAACAATTAAAATATCAATAAGCACCGACTGAAACAAATCCAAGTTTGTAAATGCAAGCAACCTATATCAACAACTTATATCAACAAACATCGCAACTTCCATCTCATTTTTCACATGTTCGAAACCAAACAAAAAAGACGCACCTTGAATTTACATCCACACCACACCTTCAATTTTTTTGGTAAAACCCAGAGGTTTGCGAAACACACAACCATCACAACACACCGAAAAGAAAAAAAGAAAGCACCTTTCAGAATTTTTGTCAAACAAAAAAGTCCCTGGAAGCCCCTTGAGGTTTGATGGAGATTGTGCTGATCATTTTCTGCAACTTAGCCATCTTTATCACCTCCAAGACTCCTGATGGTGTTTGGTTATCCATCACAGCCATCAGCACCTCGGTGTGTTTGAGAGGGGGAAAGGGTGTTTTTTTTTCTTTTTTTTCGGGGATCTACTGGGGAGGGGTTTTTGGAGTCAGATCTTTTATTGGGGAGGGATTTTTTTTTCCGGGTTTTTGGAGGCGATTTTTTGTAGGGAACGCTGATCCAAATTTTTGGGTGGTTGGTGGTCGCAGGGTGGAATCCGATAAGTACTTTTGTTGCAGGAACCCGGATGGCAGGGCGCGGAATTGAGTGAAACGGAACTGACATCGACTCAGATTTTGATGGGTGGGTGGAGGATTTCCTTCTATCATTCGTATTTCAGAAAGAGCACCTGAAGACAAAAAAATCAAAGTTGTCAAAGATAGTCAGTGAAATGAGGTTTTTGATACTTAGTTTGAAGTGGAAGTATGCTAGATTTACGTCGTGTAACAACTGTGAATGACTACAGCAACCGAGGATGATTGGAGTGATTTGAATGCAAGGTGACACGAGAAGCCACCATGTATTAGGATGCTCCCTCACTCAGTCACAGTTACCACCAGCGTCCAGGATAACTACATTTTTAGCAGAGGATCCCTATGAACCTTCACTTGCCACTGTTACTGGGTTGGGGGTGCAGACCAACCTATACATTTGGATCATACCACAGTTAGATTATATATAGAAGATTCTTTCATGTGGACGGTTTTGCTCACATATATGTGTGCTAATATGCCTTTCTTGGTTTTCCACCTGAACATTTTCTCGTGAATTTCCTTGGGTGACGTTTGATTTGTTTCCTTTTCCGCAGTATAATCACCAAGCATTTCAGGTACCAAAAATGGAGGTACTGAACCTTATAAGGCTATTTTGGGGATAAACACATCCCTTACACAAGCCGTATGCATACAGCATTTGTAGGTGTTTCGTACCTCCATTTTAGGTACCTGAATCGTTTGAAGTTGGTTTAAAGTTGAATTGTGAACCCAAAATCAGGTACCTTTAGATTTCGCCTTACATACAGCTGATTTTTGTAAACCCAACTCACTTCGTTGGTTGAATCATAGGAGAAAAATGGCGGGAAACCCCTTGGTATGATACCATTCCTTCATAATCAACCCCCATATACATCCATATACACCTTTTTATTGGGTCCGTATATATATCCCCTTCTAAAAAAGGGCTCCTCTCGACGCAGCTAGGAGGCTCCCACCCACCACCATTTTCCCCTACCCAAACCTGCCTTCCACTCAGCCTTCGTGGCGGATTTGCCAGAGTCGGTGGTGGCGATGGGCAAATCAGGTGTCATGGGACACCACATTTGTAGCTTTTCGGAGAAAATCCTGGTGGGTTTATATAGTGTTGGGTTGGGTTGCCTTACACAGGGGAAAAAAAACCGGAAAGTCAGAGTCTACAAATGTCATGGAAGTTGTGAGTCTTGAAATTCTTTGGAAAATGGAAAGTTACAGACATTGAAAGATGCTTCAATTTTGAATCTGAAAAGATGTTTGAAAAACACATGAAACTTTTTCCGAAGTTGGACATCTTCAATTTCCCTGGTTCTTTGATGAATGTATAGAGTTTTCCGTTAGTGACGAACAGGGCGCTACGGCGTCCAAAGCGTATTTTTCAACGGGGTTGAAACCACCAACTAGTGAACATTTCAAGGCTGTATCACTTGGACCTGAAATTCAGGTCTTGAGAAGCCATTCAATGTCCCCTCCCCGAAAAATGGATTTCATATCCACGAAAAACCGACCCGAAAACAAAACACTCGTTAGTTTTTTTTTTTGGGGGGGTGATGCCTGCAGGAGAAGTATCATTTACATGGATTTTAGCGACCCAGATTTGTGGATGGTTTCATTTAAAAAAGATAACTTTCTACCATGGTAATTTCCAACCACACTTTGAGGAATCCTTTTTTTGTTGAACATTTAAAAAAACAAATAAAACATGAAAAACAACAGCAACAACGCCTGTTGGATCTGTTTGTATATAGAGATGTATATAATAAGATGTCCCAACACTGGGGCACACACCAGCGGGGTTCCAAAACCCGCGTTTTGGTGCTATCCATGGATAGCAAAAAAAACACCTTAGGTAAGCAGATTACGGAGATGCAGTTTCAAATTTGTACCTCGGCGAAATCATCGATGGTTGGTTCCGATGGTTGTATTCCCTACTGAAAGGTTCGTCCCTTTAAAAAGGGGACATGTTACACCCCGGAAAACTAACATAGCAATGGGAAGTCCGCCATTTGAAGATGTATCTCCTATTACAAATGGTGGTTTTCCGTTGCTATGTTAGTTTCCGGAGGGTAATGCTAGTTTTTTCGGGGTCCCGGTGTCCGGACCTAAAATTTGGGGTGCCCCGGTAGAGTTTCCAAGGAATGAGTTCGCAAAGATAGGATAGGATAGAATCTATCACCCCAGGTTTTCCTTACGTTTTTAGGATCGTGGGTCACGAAAAAAACACCTTCATTTGCCACGATGGCATCCTGGCTTGAGGGGTAGATCCAATTTGCATTGAAGAGGCAGGTGTTTTGGTATCTAAATTGGAGCAACTTGACGTTCTTTGGAAACTTGAAACTAACAAACTCCACCCAAAGACTGTGAAAGATGAGTGATCAGAAAAGGTTGATTGGTCATGTATGGGATGAAAAGCCAGGTAGAGGTGGTCGAAAAGCCGCCATTTTTCCAGGCAGACCTTCAACCAAGCAGATTTTTTTTAGGAAATCTATTCGTAAAAGTTCACCTTGGATTTTGTTTTTCCAGGGGGGGTGAAATATTCAAAACACTATCTGGGTGGTCGTTTCAAATATTTTTTATTTTCACCCCTATTTGGGGAAGATTCCCATTTTGACTAATATTTTTCAAATGGGTTGAAACCACCAACTAGATTATTTCATGGCCATCTGTTACTTCATGGCCATCTGTTTTTCTTTCTTTTTCGATTATTCTATAGGTCATGATATCAGGAACCCGTCATTCACAAACAAAAAAGAAGCCATAGATATAGGATTCAATTTTTCTGGCCCGAGTATGTGGGAGATAGACAAAGTCTGAAAAAGACATAGGAAGCAACATAGCACCTGAAAATAGTTACGAATTGTTGATATGAGGAACCGTGTCCTATTCAGTTTGGGCTCATTTTCGGCTGCTATGTTCCTATACTACAGTGATTCCGAGGGTGTAGTAACCATAAGGATATCAAGACCACCCAAATAAACATGTTCGACTCAGCAGCACATTACACCCTAGAAAATGAACAATTTGAACCTCCCCCCCCCAAAATGAAAAGTTTGGATATATAAGGTCAGATGATTTTATTTTTGTTTGAACAGGTGATTTTCATGTAAATTTCCCGATCCCAAGATGAGGAGGTCAGCTGTTTTTTGAAAGAAACCCCTTTCCAAAAATCCTTCAACCAAAAAATTCCCCAGCCCGGGTATATATACATACCTGTAGATGTCCAGTTATATATCGCCCCCAGCTTCCCGGCGGGGGTTCTTACCTCAGGGGCTCCAGCTCCTTCGCTCCCTATCCGACCGAGGTTTAGGAGCTGAGTATCCTTGGTGGTTTAAGCCCGTTCGATACATCACCCACGTCCTCATGTTCGGCACCATTGGTGCTGGAGCATGCGCCATGACTCGGCCGGTTTTGGGGGAGGAGGGTTGGAGGGAGGGAAGGCTGTAGGCTTTTGGTTGGGCACCAAGGATTTTTTGGGTGGGGCGGCGGCTTATGTCATGTTAGGTAAAAATGGGGAGTATATGTGAAAAACTCTGAAAAAAGAGTTTATGTTGATGAGGTGTATGTGTTTTTTTTGTTGTGTGTTTTTTGCTTGGAGTTTCTATTTCTTTGTTTGTGTGTTGGTTTAGTAGCCAGCTGGTGAGACAACTCACAATAGCAGACATCCATCTACTTCTCAAGTGATGTACACCCGAAAATCTGTTTTTTTGAAGACTGGAAAGTCAGTGGGGGTGGTGCTGTGAACAGTGCTGATCCAGCAGTGATCCAGTGCTAATGCAGTTCAATTTTGTCAATCTCAGAGTTGCCCCACCCCACAGGCGTCATTGAGCAATGAAGAAAACCCTGGTTGTTTAGGTTGTATAGGGGATTATACTACCCATTTATATGGGGATTTTGATAAGCCAATATAAGGATCCCTATAAACCAACCAGTATAATGGAAAGTAGGAGTTTTTTTTTTTTTCGTTGCTCAATTGAATTAGCTATTTTGAGGGGATCAAACAATGCAAATAAATTCCATTCTAAAAGTGCATTGTTTGGGTCTGTAATATAATAACCCACTGCCCCACCAAATTCCCCCATTGATTTCCCACTCAAAGATGAATCATTTCCACCGGATTTCTTCCCACATCCCAAGGCTATGCCTTCTTTGTACCGATGCAGCGTTGTCCAGAGGTGTCTTTGGCAGGAAAAAAACATGTCTTAACTTTTTTTGGGATAAGTTTTGATACACTCCGGTAAACCAACATAGCACCTGAAAATGAACCCTTTGAAGATGTATTTCCTATTAAACATGGCAATATTCCATTGCTATATGTTAGTTTACCAGAGGGTACTTGTAAGAAGCAAAACAAATCCGATTGCATGATGAATCTTTGTAAGTTCCCAAGAGCAATCAATGGCTGGAATATGCCCCGTGTTAGAGGACAATCCCACAACAAAAGAACCAGCTTCGGTAGGAAAACAATGAGCACCAACTTGCGAATTTGGGGTTGCAACAAGAGAAAAGCACCCCCAAACATTTGTCATGGCAGGAACTGCTATAAACAACCAACAGTTTTTTTCTTTTGGTATTTTTTCCGCTTGAAATCGGCACCAGAAAACTTCCCCCCAAAAAAGTTTCCGAGCTGATCCAGTTGATCCGAAGGTTTCGGGTTTTTCGAAAAGATTGGAAGGAAAGAAAAGCAAACGATTCGAATGATGATGTCGCTTGGGGGGCAACACGGCGCCCGGAAAGAGACAACTTTGCATAAACCACATCATAATTGTTTGTGTTTTTGAGAACAGAAAGCCTCCAAAGAATGGAGCAACGGTGGTTGTGCTGGGTTTCAAGCTTAACTTGGAGATCCATTTTTCCTCTTCAAATGTATACCTGGATCTTCAAGACATGTACATTTTCTGCCTTTTTGTATATGTTTCTCGTGAAAAGGCACGAATTTTACACACTTGGAAGATCCAGGTATAAAAGGAACACATGGCAGTTTTTTGTTCCCCTCTATATCCTCTATGTATCCCCCAATGATCACCTTTCTTTTTTTCCTTGAAACGAAACAGGCTTCCAACAAATGACAGTCGACCTCAAAGGTGCTGCAACAGCAGTGAAACACCGAGGATTTCGAAGAGGCACCAAACATCTTTTTGAAGTGGTTCCAGTAAAAGTAGGCGCGGCGCACATCCAAAAGGGATCTGGAAAAGTGGTCAATTTGGGCCGGACTTGACTTTCGACTTTTATTTTTTCCGAAAAAAGATGCCGATTTTTTTCTATGCCGAAGCAAAACTGGGAAGTTGTATAGTTGAAAATAAAGACTTTTCGTTTTTTTCGTGTTGAAAATCCAAAGTCGGGGATGTTCGAAAGAAGATTTCGGCCTTCAAAAATGTAGCTACTGTTTTAATTTTGGGACATATCCAAGTGCCAATTGTTAGGAAAACAACAATATAAAACATCAACACATCAGAACACATCTTAATGAACTCATCATCAAGATTCGGAAAGGTAAGAGACGTGAAGGCACATCTAGATTTTGGGTAGCTTAACCGCGGGATGTTTGAAAGTTGAAAAAATATCATTATTTTTATCAATTGCAACTTTTTTCCTTCCAACAGTAGAGTTATTGGGGCACGCCAAAACCCTGGTTTACTTAACAAACCATCTATGGTTCACCAATCTCTACTCATCACTTATTGCCAAAATGTACCTTCATGGAATCCACGGGGAGAAGCAGTGTTTTTTCGGCAGGGCATGACTCCGTTATTTGTAGATTCTGAAAAACTCGGGGAGTATCGACCCTGATGAAAAAAATATATCAATCCCTGTTTTTTTTGTCTCCAGGTGGGCCAAGACATGGAACATCACGGAAGTATCTACACTTTCAGTAAACTAACATAGCTGGCCCCAAAAGCGGACCCTGATTAATGATGTATTGCTTACATAGAAGTTAGGGTTTCTGTTGCTACGTTTGTTAATCCCGGGAGTGTACTCAGCGAAATGGACCTAGAAAAGGTAACCGTCATCGTCATTCACTGTCTTGCAAAGGGGTCTTTGCGTAATATCTCAAGCTTGTGCATAGGATCATACACCCCAAGTGTCAAATGGCTGGAAGGGTTCAACTTCATCCTTGAGCATCTTCAACCTTCCTGCAGCCTTTTTTTTTCAGCAAACTGGCCAGGGGTGTCTTTCCACCACGTCACCATGTCCTGTTTTTTTTTCTCCAGTTTATATAAATTGCTTGGAGTTGTTGGGGGTTCTGAAACAAAGAGATTGTCAGTTTGGAATTTGGACTGAATCGGAAGCATTCACATCTTCAGTCCGCTGTGTTCTTCCCCTTTTCGATTCGCATCGTTTGGTCCTGTTGCCCAGGCAGTTTGAAGGGTGAATGCAGTGGCAGGGAACACAACAAGATGTAGCTGCCAGGCATTCTGCACGCTTTCTCCCATAATGGAAAAAAAACAGAAATTCAAGTCCTTCAAAGATCAGTTTGTTTCCCTTAGTCGTAGAGTCAATTTGGCATTGCCATGTTGTTCTGGGAGGAAGGGTCATGATGAACATGACCAAAAGAGACAACCATGAGATTCGGCCAACGGTTCCAAAATGCTGTGCTTCAATACTTCAATCCCAGGTTGTGGAGAGTTGAGGATATACAACTACTATGTCTTTTTGGACGAACTTGGAAATGCTGGGAAAAAAACGACATCCTGCAACTTGAGATAGATTTCTGAATAAAACACTCTTGAGACATGAACAAGTATTTGCGAGAAGAGCTATGTATCACATATATGTAATATTGCAAATAAAGTAATATAAGTAGAATAAATCAATCTATTTATTATATATATGCACCTATTTGCAGGACACGAGCTGTTTTTAAGATTAAGACGTTATGAAACACCCCACAGTTTTTTGTTGTTGTCAGATTTTGGGGATGCTTCGTCTGCATCCATTCACAGCATTCACAGTTGGTAGCGAGATCGGCAGCAATCATTTGCACCGTGAGATATTTGTTGATAGAAGCAATCCCAAACAAAATGCAAATACGGGGAACCGCTACCCTCCAGGGAATTAACATATCCCACCTTGGGAAAAGGAAAATCATCTTCAAAATGCCATTTTTGGGGGATGTGTTAGTTCCCTGGGGGGTAGTAAACTGTGACAAAATGAAATCACAGGTGGATATGTTTCAATGCATCATGATCAATAACCTGAGATTTCCTTTGCAACCCTGGTAAAAACCGGGGGATATTCTCCATGTCAGCTGTTGTGCCGGATTTCTGATTCATCTATAGTATCATTTTGGCAACAAATATATGTAGTAGCATTTGAATCATTAGAATCATTTGTGGTATTTTTACAGTGAAGTTAAACCTTTTAGACACCTCAATCTGATGAAAACCCCCCGCATCGAAATTGACTAAGGAGGTGCTTCCCTACGAGAACAACAAGGATCAGGTGATTTCGGTCCGGTGACATTGGTCATTGGTCGGTTGCTGTAGCAAAGATGGCCAGTTTTTTTTCATCCATATTATATATGAATATATCTAGGTGGTGGTTTTGAAGTTTCTGGAGATTCGAGGGTCTTTCGAGCGCAAAAACACACCTGCGCCTCGGTTTTTTGGTTGAGAAATGCTAGTTTATCCCATCGTTTACAGTTCTTTTTGTAAAATCCCAAAAGTGGTGCAAGATTTCTTCCATCAACAGTTATATATCACATATCCAAAGCACATTTTTTTTTCGAAAATTCTGTTTTTTTTGTTTTCTTTTAACGGGGGTTGATCTAAACTTTAGGATTCTAGGCACGGCTTTTTAGTAGGTATTTTGCGTGCCGAAAAACCAAAAAAAACCTTCTAGCTTGACTCAGATATAGGGATTTTTGCAGGGACCTCCAATAGTAGGACCCCCTTCCCATAAGAGGGACCCGTAGCATTCCCACTACTGCAAGGGATTCTTATTGGAGTTGGTATCAGAGTAGGTGTGGGTGACTTTTCGGAAAATTTGGGGGTCCCTGGAATTTCGTTTCAAGATATATACACTCCCTGAAACTAGCAGTTCGCACCTGAAAATAGGGGCCCCGTGGAAGTTTGGAGATTCCCATTGGAACCATCATTTTTAGGGGCGAACCGTTAGTTTTAGGGAGGGTATCCCAAAAAAACAGATGTGTCACAACAGCTCCGAAAGCAGTCAGTTGTTTTTATGGATACCTTTGTTCTTTAAGACTTTAAGAAAAACTGATACGTTAGTTTTAGGGAGGGTAAATTCTTAAATGCCATGAACGTTCCAACCATTCCACACCAACCCAACCAACTGCTGCAGGGCCTGATGTTGCCGGGCATGACCTTCACGGTTGAGTTGGGGGGACCTACGACAAAATGATCAGCACTTGGGGTGGAGATTTGGGGGTACCACCCATTTAAGGAAACACCCATACACATACACATATATATATATATACAGTATATATATATATATACCTCCATGATATCAATGCAATTCGGGAAGAGACTGTCTATCATTTCCAACTAACCACACATATTGGAGATGAGGAGGATGTATCTTTATGTTCAGATTCAATCGTTAAGTATTTGGAACCTAATCTAATCCCCAACCAAACACCAAGTAATTCAGTAGTTCAGCACGGAACTGCGAAAAAAAAACAATGCGGATATTGCCCCACCCCCCCGAAACAAGAAACGATATTGCTCCCAAAAATTCACAACAACCACCATCCAAGAAACAAAAACAGAGATTCGCCTAGAAGAAAAATCTTCTCTCCGTCACTTCTAACAAAGTTACACCCCCCTGAAACCAACATAGCACCTAAAAATGGGCCTTCCCAAAAGGATTTTCATCTTCCAACCATTGATTTTCAGGTGCGAAATGCCGTTAGTTTCAGGGAGGGTCCTACTTCGACCTTTCCGAAATTTTCATCGGTGAAAGGTCGGTTTACGCCGATGCTCTGAGGCCTGTGTTGGTGGAGGACTTTGATGATTCCTTCACCAAGTGGGAGGATGAATGGTCCCTCGGTGGTTGGCCCTTGTTGGGCTTGGTGAAGGGTGGTGAGTGGAAGTTAGGGGGAGTGGAGGTTGGAAAGACACCTCCCTTTTTTTGGGGAAATGGTTCAGTTTGGTGAAGGTAAATATTTGAGAGTGCAACCCAAACATGGATGGGAATTCTGTAGGGGGGTTATGAAAAAAAAGGTGAAGACACCATTGAGAACTTCTTTGATGTCATAGTTTTTAGCTTGGGTGACATATGATATAATTAAATTGAATGAATTCCAGCATCTTCCAAAGGTTGCTGTTTGAACCCTTAGGGATGGTGTATGGGCACCCTTTATCATCCATTCAGCACCCTTTGGAAGATCCAGGTTTAGGTATGAATCTTTCAAGACCTGGCTGCTCATGTCATTTGTTCTAAGAAGTGTTGGTCCCTACCAACAAAAGGAGCTGCTTGGTGAACCCCAAAAAACGGTTCAAGGTTTCCAAGAAATCACTAACAGGATCCACTGAACAGACCCTTAGACCTGAGTATCTAATAGCTCTAGTAGGTAAGGTCCGATTTAATTTTTGATGGACGGTTAGTTCCTTTCCTCTGAAGTTATGTCAGTTTTTGTTTTTCATGTGAGTTGTTGGACATTTGGAGTTATGACATTTCATGGACATCCAGCTGCTTTGTTAAAAACTGGGGAATTGAGGGAATCCTGAATTTCAGGGGATGCGTTTTTTTTTTGAAACAAGTCATGCCCAAAAAAAAAGAGATACAGTAGAAATATAGCGAAGGTGGTATAACTCCATCTAGCATAAATCACCCTAAGTACCCTCCCTGAAACTCACAGTTTCGCAGCATCCCCCAACCGTCAGGGGTTGAAGTGTTAGTTTTAGGGAGGGTAAATCAACCATGCCTCGAGCCAAAGACCTTTGTGTTTGTTCTTTTCTCTTCGAATAGCTCATCAACTTAATGCTAAATTGGTGGCTTGGGTTTGGATTTTTCGGGATCCCCACATGAAAGGAGTTGAAAAACTTCCCCAGAACCAAACCACCAACCCAAACCTCCTCCACCATGAGCTGGAGCTCAGAGTCGCTGATTCCTCACCAAGGACCTTCCAGACTCTGACGAATGCACGTTCGGTTCGGGGGCACTGAGTTTGTGAATTTTTCGGTGCTTCAATGCTTCAGGGGTCAAGGGGGAACGGGGAGTCTTAGTAGTGGATCGTTTGGAAATATGGTCCCAAAAAATTGGAGACCTTCCACGGAACGAGTCCATATCCCACCTATGGAAGAGGAAGATTATTATTCCTAGCTACCTTTAAAGCGGATATGTGACATGTTAGTTTCCTAGTCCGGGTATTTGATTATAAAATTCCCCAGATATTTTTTTCAGAATCCATTGGAATCCACCAGAAGTCAGATCACCACATATGGCTCCTGAAGATGTGAGTATATATGGGTGTTTCCAAAAATAATGGGGGTCAAATCATCCATTCTAATAGGGCTTTCCATTATAAACCATCCATTTTGGGGTATATAACCCTATTTTTGGAAACATCCATATATATATATATACATACGTATATGTAATATATAGAACTAGGTGGTGGTTTCAAATATTTTTGGAATTTTCATTTCTACCTGGGGAAATGATTCAAATTTTGACGGGCATATTTTTCAGATGGGTTGGTTCAACCACCAACTAGATGTGTATATATGCTGCCCTTTTTTTTAGTGACTTCCAGATATGGAATCCTTGGGGAGCTGGGTAAAAGTTGCTGTTTGATAGGCTGAGCGTTTCCCTTCCCAAGAAATGTAGAGTAGTTTCCCAAAAAAGGGCGCTAAAAACGAAGCAAGAGATAAACAGTTGTGCCATTTGTGTTGAACATGGTCCATTTGTATTATGTGACTATCTATTATTATTGATTCTTATGAATTACTGTTGTTTTTCACTGTGGTAGACTTTCATTTCTGTGCCAAATTTTGCAATATCCACCATGTTGGTCATGACAGCAACGCTCTTTTATAAATTCATGGGTTTCATTCTCAAGTCCAACTACTCCCATGTCAATCTAAGAAATCGCAGAAATTCCTTTGGACATGTGCAGTATCATTTTTGTCAGCAAAGGTCTACACATCACAGGTGGATTCGTCCCCGTGAAGGACAAATCCAAGGGATGAAACTTTGAAGCTTTTCGACAGGGCGAATGAATACTGAGATTTTATCCCTTGATTGTTTTTTTTCTCCCCCGGGGAAGGTATTCCAGAAACTTCGGTTTTGGCTGAAGTTTTGAAACATAAAGACATCAGGCATCAGGCACGGTTCAGTTCAATCATTCATCATAGGGTGGCCCTGATTTTTTCTTCTCCCCATGTCGTAAACAATGTTTTGGGATTTAGCCCCGCGAAAACAAACATGACATTGAAAAATCACCTAATTCTTAATAGGAGATACATTTTCATTCATGGTTTTCATGGCTGTTTTTTCCAGCCAGTCATGTTAGTTTTCGGGGAATGTCTCTGATTTTGCCTCCCATTGGCGAGGCGTTTTCGGTGTTGTTGCTGAGGCGCAGTTTGAGCATACCATTCTCATCACCGAGTTCAACTCGCTCAGTTGGGGAATGGTGATGTTGTTGTTGAGTGACCCCCCGCACACCCACAAGGACACCTAAGAAAGGTTGGAAAAGAAAGCAAGCAACAACCCTTCACAATTTGGGATGGTCGTTTTTTTGTAGGGGAAAAAAAAATGGGTGTCATCCCAATTTGAAAGCACTCAGATGGGGTGACTTCCTAGGTGTCAATTTTTTTGATCACATAAGTTTTCTGCGATGAAAAACTCCTGACCTGACCCAGTTGGAGCTTGGTAACTTGGTAACTCAACCCCCCCACTACTGGGTCAACTACTTGGATGTCCCGGGACGGAAGTGATCGGATCAATGGTGATCGGATCATTTTTTTTTTCACCCCCAGGAATACCGCAATTTTTTCAAGTAGGTTATGACCCATTGATTCCTAACCATTGATCCTAAGTTCCAACGGGGACATGCCAGTATAGGGTTTGATGTATGGGAGATGGTTAGCTGGGTTTCTGAACCACAACAGTACGGTTTTCTATGGGAAGTTGGCACGAGTTGTGAAGGAAACAGGCATCACATTTGAGAGGCCAGTGTTGAACCCTTGGATTGAATCATTGTCAGGAAAAGATATCAACATGACAATCAACGCTACAAAGAAGGATTTCGGAAACGAGAGTATGAAACATCCAAGCAAAAATACTACTACAAGGTAGGCCCCTACCAGTTATACATAGAGCTATAACCCCCATCAATTGTCTTATCAATGAGTAACTGGGGTTACAACCCTCCTTTTTTTTCATTCGTCGGGCCGGGAGTCTGCAATATTTTCGCCTCCTGGCCACATTTGTCGTATTTATTATTATCATTATTATCATAGTAAGATATGAAAAATTCTATATACATATATATATGATATTTTGTTTTTATTCAAAGTCCATTATATAAAGCATATATATATATATATATGCGAACCAAAACATCACCCATGCAGCAATTGCACGGCATTTCATCGAATTATGTACTTCCATTTTTTGATGCCACCATTGCTGCAACTCCCTTCCATTTCTTTCATCCACTGAGGACGGGTGTGGATATCTTGACGGGTCCCAGTGTCATGCAGTTCACCTAAAAACCCTTCCTGGATGAGTTGAACGATTTTGATGAGTTGAATGGCTGCTTACCCTCCTGGTGAACTACCCTCCAGGGAACTAACATATCCCCCCAAAAATGGCATTTTGAGTCGATGATTTTCCTTTTCCCGTTTGGTGGGATATGTTAATTCCCTGGAGGGTAAGATATCCCTTCCCGAAACACTTAAAAGTTGTGACTTTTGGACCATGATTTTCCTTTTCCCCTTGGGAGGGACATGTTAGTTTTTCGGATTTTTCGGGAGGGTTTCCTCGACCAACAAGTGACTCCCTGGGGTGATGGTGAACTCATGAGTTTTCCACTGCGTCACATGCATGGCCCGGCATGGAAAGACTGATCTTGTTGGAGAAGTTACATTTCCAAAATCACTTGGAGTACACCCCTGGAGTTTAACATTGAGCCTGAAAATTAACCCCTGGAATCCAGAAAATTCCTTTCAAAAACCCCATCATTCTCAGATGAAACCATGTTAAACTTTGGGGGTGTACTGAACAGCTAAGAGTTCTTGAAAACCTCTTGGGTTTTCATGCTCATTCTTGCAGCCAACAGCTTGACCTGGTCCAGCCATCGTTGTGAATTTACAGCTTTTCGGGATGGAAAAAGCCGACTTTTTCAGGTGAAAAAGATGAGAAGTTCGAACCCCCAAAATTCCCAGTGGGAAGAAGTGGTGGTGGGTAGATTCGTTTATAAAACGTGTCCTACTTTCATAGTTTTTGAAGATCTATCCTGGATATTCCGGATATGTGTGTAAAAATTTGTACCGAAATTCACCAACAAAAACCTACCCAAAGGCGGACACTTTACATATCTAGAAGATCCAGATATTGCTTTTGAACCTCAAGTGCCAAATTCTCTAAATGAAATTGCATACCCTCCCTGAAACTAACAGCAAAAGGCCCTGCAAAGTCAATGGTGGGAAGCCGGAAGATGAATTTTCCTTTTGTGATTGCCCATTTTTCAGGAGCTGTGTTAGTTTCAGGGAGTGTAAGTGGCATGTATAAGAACAACCCCCCAATGCCATTAGTGAAATTAAGATAACCTTAAAATAAACATGTTTCAAACATGAAAGATTTTCCCACGCTCAAATACTTCCTTATCATTGAGACCTTTTGGACCTAACATTCCAGCTTAGCTATGTTCGTTTCCAGCCTTGCCCCCCTGGTAAGATCAGTCCCCCGCCTGAAATACCACGCCTCGTCGGGCCGCTGAAACTGCCCACCTGTGGCACCTCCTCGCCGAAGCGGGAAAAAGAAAAGCGTGGACCCGACCGAAAGAGCTGAAAGATGCTGATGATACATGGGTGTTTCCAAAAATAGGGGTAAACACCCCCAAAAATGGATGTTTTATAATGGATGATTTGGGGGTACCACTATTTTCAGAAACACCCACATGGTAGAAACTATAAGCAATGCTTACAATGAAGGCCGGATATACATATTGGGAGCTTTAGCGATTCACAGGAGCAATTGAGCGATGTACTTTGCAGCTTTAGAAGCAGCCTCATCATCGGAGCGACGAAGCAGGGTGGTTCAAGCGAAGATGGTGTTTTTCTCCGAGACGGTAGATTCACGAGTATTCAACTCACGACGAACAACAAATCGGAGAAACGGCGGCGAAAGAGGCAATTAAAAACAGCTATACAAGAAATCTTGCGAGATGTACTTGGATCGAAAAAAAACCTGCCCTCCCAGACACAACAGTGAAAGAAGGAGATGAGCTGATGGAACATTGAGCCAGTGTTGTTGATTTAGTGGGAAAACCAAGAGAATCATCAACAGCTGCTAGCTCAACAAAGTTGCAAGAAACTAGCACTAAGTAATGCCATAAGACACTGTAGACACTATATCATGTTTAGTAGCAGAACAGCACAGCAACGGCATTGAAAGCAATTGATCTTAGGTTTACAATACTCTTGGATGTGAAACACCCAGTGTGTGGATGGCGTCAACGAGATCGCTAAGACTCCTACGAAAAGAAGACTTAACCTGGGATGCATAAAACCTTTAAATAATGGGATGAACTACCAGCCTCAACTGGCGAGTTTGCCGGATTTCTGGTTGCCATAAACAGTATTTTAGTTGAAGTTGGGCATCATTGGCCAAGGATGCCATGATGTTTTTGTTTGGAAGACCTCACTGACAAGAGAAGCAGCATCAGCAACCCCGCGAGCCGTGCATCAAAACTTTAGCAGCCGAAATCTAAAGTGAGTCGCGACAGCTAATTCCTCCAGCGAAATGTTAGGAATCCCAACAAAAGACAAGGGGCGCAAAAAAGGCATGGCAATTTTTGTGAAACATGAAGTAGAAAAGGCAAGCAACAAGGAGATGAAAGAGATCAAAGCAGACAGAATTTCCACCTGTCAGCTTTTGCGTCTGAGTTATTGAATCCTCTAACGGCGGAGTCGTAGGCGAGTTTTGGCGAGTTTTTTTTTCGTTGTTTTACGACGTGGGTCCCTTGGGTTTTGTCGGAATGATGTAAAGGGAAGAACGGAAACGTGAGGGATATACCATTTGGTCGCTGGCGTGGAAACCTCCTCATCGAATGTAGTTGCGACCTGCCCGACAAATTCTTTGGCCCGCCAAATTCAACCAAGACAAAGGTGGCCAACTAGAAATGGTGACAAAACAGAACGCTTGGCATGACCAAACTATCGGAACGATGACTTGGCAATCGACCGCGGGGTGACAGCGGATGCTTTTGGACGTGGAGGGACACTCCACCAAGGACCAAGGTATTTCCAACATAGCACCCTGCTGGTATATTTTCACGTCACATCATATGCTTTTCAATGCGAGAAAAACTTACATCACGCAGAAATCATTCATAACAGTGACATAGCAGTGGCAAGTTGCAGAAAGGGTGACACAAACGAAGACACAAAACGGTGACACCTTTGGCACTAGGCTTGCAATCCAACAGAAAGGACCTCAAATCGTGCAAAACCCAAGCCGTTTTTAAGCGAAAGCCGTTTTTTTATCGTCTTTCCAACGAACATCCGAAAAAAGAAGGTGCAAATTATTCAGCGAGGCAAGATCTGAGTGGATCGTATGGGGTACGGGCGTAAGCGATAGTGACATGCTCTTGAATTCACAAAAATCGCCGATGTGTTGATGGGGCGTTGCTTCCAACCGAAAGGTATGAGTTTGTTTGTTTGTTCCAGGCATTTTTCTAGGCGAGATTTTTCAGCACAAACCGCGCGACGTTTGGTACCCGGGTGCGGGGAAGTATGTTCCTGACCATCACGGACTATCACCGTTGTCACGTTATTTGTCGACGCAGCTGTGGCGCATTCTGCGGCCCAGGAGGTCTCCCAAACAAAAGAAAACACACCATGATTGCAGGGAACCTTGCTTTGCGGCACCGTTGGCAGTAAAATGTGTTGAAAAATCAACAACATGTAATGAAGCGAAATTCTCGGCTGAAACGGGGCCACGGCAAAAGAACGGCATGAACGTGGATGCAAGATTGGCCCCAACTTTTCCGAAACCACGGGAACCTGGCTGCACTCTTTTTTGGAAACTGCGCGATGAAGCCAAAGATCGGGAAAGGCAACCGGAACCCGGACATTCACCGATGTCATCAACCAAATGTTTCTGAAACTTATGGTTTTCCAAGCGACAACTTCGTGAGTTGTCGTTTTTTCACTGCCGACGTAGGAGGATGCGTTAGATTTGTCCACCGTTTTTTGGACAGTACCGTCATTGATTGGACCAACCATCAATTTCCGCGAGCACAAGTTTACGAAGGAACAACATCCGTCACGTCATCAGGATGCCGAAAAACCCGATGCCATTGCGGATCTTGATGGATTTTCTTTTCTCCCTCCGGACCTTGCTGCATGGACTGTTTTACTGGTCAGCCTCCACGCCTTTGGCATGATGTTGGCGGCCCCGGGATGTGCCTGCCGCTAGGACAATGGTGGTTACTGGTACCACGATCAAACCTACCTCTGATCATTGCTTCCGACGCAACGAGACTGCAACACGTCCATGTTCACCAAACCGTTTTTATACAAGGCCCGATGTCCAGGTGCAAAGCATGCCACGGTAAGCGCCACCTTGTGCTTCAGCCTTGTCGCAATCGATACTTGGTGGTCTTGCAGGATCACCACCTTGTGGGTGGTCTTGCAGGATCCAAAGGTCAGCGAAAAATGCCTTGGATGCCTGCTGCGATGATGCAATTTGGAGCCTTGTGCCGTCAATATAAAACTTCACCATTTTTGACGAGAGGTATCTTCCAAAATAGCAACTGTAAATGCTGTGGTGGTTGCTCTTCCTCTGTCAGGACTGCCGTCTTGTTCGCATTGCGTATCAAGCCAACTTGCGACAGTACAGTAACCAAATCATTTAACAGCGATACTGTTTCAGCGTATGATTTTGCAAATGATAGGATCTCGTTGGCAAAACGCAGATCCAACAGCGCAGGTTCGCCATCCCCTAAATCAAATCCTTTCGGGGGAGCGTCGCGCTTCCGAGCTTTCATAACCCACTGCAGCACTGCGGAAAATACAGGAGGACTTGGAACACACCCTTGTTTCACGCCAGAAATTTTTGGACAATTGCGGACAATTGCGGTGAGATCCCCACTTGCCACGCACTTCTCCTGAGTGGCCCCCACAAAGATTCGACAGCATCCATATTATGTGATCCGAAATGCCTTGAGCACGCAAGGCATTCCAAACAGTGGGCCAATGCACACAGTCAAATGCTTTTGAAAAATCCAAACTTTCCAACCAAACGGGTATTCCGTGCGCTGTCGCGTGGTGCAGAAACACATTGGCTGTCAGGAAGAGCTTGTCAAACCGATATTTTGAGCGGAATCCGTGTTGTTCTTCTGGTTGATGGGTGACAAGTGTATGCTGGATATGACCAGGAATCAAGTATGCAAAAACCTTGCAGTCGTGAGTTGGCAATTGGCCTGAAATCACTTGCATGCATAGCACGCAATTTGGAAACAGGTCCGCCAACAATCTGGAACTCCAGCGGAGTTGTAAATCCCAAGGAAAGCCGTCAAAAATTCCTTCGGGACATGTGGTAGCAGTAGCAATGTTGCGAAAACACCACGGTGAGCCGCTGTTTTTTTCAGTTGCAACTTGCCAATCGCAATCCGCACGTTTTGCATACACCAGACGTCCTCTGTCAAAACAACTGGCTTCGGCAATGCTACCGGTGGCCCAACGAACAAGTGTTCCAGCATGTTACCAAAATCATCTTGCAATGGGTGTTGCGCAACTGCTCGCCCTACAGGGTTGGGTAGCCACCTTATTGAAGCATTTCCAGGTCGAAACGTCTGCCAAGTGTTCCGCTAGATTTTGAGATTCGAAGTTCGGATTTTTTACGATGGAGTGATCGAATCTGAGGGCCTAGTTTATTCCGAGTGACTGAAGTTGAACGAAGAAGGGGTGAAACTCGAAATTATAAATGTTTGTGCTGGAAAGTGTCCAGAAGCATTTGCTGCGTCCACACGTATGTTTTCCAAAGCGAGACTTCCATGATTTTGCACCGAACTGAGCGATGTGAAAACAAAGTTCGGCAATTCTAAAGGTTGGTCGCTGTTGTTCAGTGTCGGCATCCAATTGCGCATCCGTTTCGTCATCGAACGTTGTGGAGGTTTCCGTGACATGAAGGTAACGATGCAGAGAACACAGCGACAGTCCAGACCAACAGACATAGAATAGTCACACCAACTCCGCACCAAAGTCATGCGTGAAGAACCTGCAACAAAATCCATCGTTGTTCATGGTTGTGCCCATTCGGTTTTGGATTACCAAGCGACGAAGCGCCCAATCTACCAAAGACCGACCTCTTGCATTCCGGTGTCCACATCAATGTATGTCCCAATGTCCTCGTCCACAGTTCAAAATCATCACCAGGCCACGCGTCACAAATGCATAATATATCAAAGTCACATGTATCAAGTACAAGAAAATCGTCAAAACAGGATGGGTCCCGCTTTGTACATTTTTTTTGGTGATCACAAGGTCAAGGTCAAGGTCAAGCCTGCACGCCAATGGCGAGCCCGTTTTAGGGCGCAGGCACAAATGTGAGAATAAACTGCTATCTACCTAGGGCAAATACAAACTCAAGCATTGATTGCTCCCACAACGCAGGGTTGCGCACGGCAACGCTTTGCCAGTTGTCCCACCGCTTCCACCTCGTAAATTCCTCAATCTTCGTGACCCATGTGTTTGGTATCCTGCCCACCCTTTTCGCACGCGGTTGCCATTCTAATGCTCGTTTTGCCCAACGATTGGGTGGAAGGTTCGCAATGTAGCCCGCCAGTTTCCAATGGTGACACAGCGCAGTCTGCCCCCAGGATTTGTGTTGTCTGTATTCAACCATTTGTTGCACTCGAGCATTCCATTCATGTAGGATTTCATGCCACGGGCTTGACCAACAAACCCCAGATGGGGGCCCCACTATTGACCGCACCAGTCTTCGGAATTCAACATCGAGGATGTGAAGGTCATGCAGTCGGATACTGCGATGCCCTGCTGCAAAACAAGCGATCGGGGTGACGGTGGCTTCAAACAATGTCAGTTTCGAGTTTATAGAAACATTTTTGTCCAAGAATATCCAGTTGTTTGAATGGAAAGCACGTGCGGCAGCTTGCAAATGATATGTAATGTCCGCATCAACATTCCCAGAGCCAAGTGCTGAAAGCATGCAACCCAACCATTTGTGTGTTCCAAAACTGTCCCTTACAACAATGGTGTGTCCAGCTGGCGTCGTGATGTGGTCTGGTGGTTGTGCCTCGGTTGTCAAGATGACTGTCCTCGAAGCGTTTAATTTTAAGCCTGTCTTGTCCAGTGTTGTAATCAAAGCATCCAGCAACAATGCGGCCCCTTCAGCTGTTTCACTGAAAATCAAAATGTCATCAGCAAACCGAAGATCAAGTAAAGGCAATGAGCTACATCATTCGCTGATTGTGGCGGGGAGGTGGCGCCGCTTCTTGTGACCAGCGGAAAAGGTCGTCCACGCGTGTAAGCTCATTTCATTCAAGTCGAATATAAATTGTCCATGGCATCATCAAATTCCTCGACGAAGTCGTTGTCAGGGATAAGTTTGGAATTGATGCGCGCCATGACTTTCAAATTTTGGTGGTTGATGATGATGATGATGATGATGATGATGATGATGTTCGAAGGCTCAAACCCACCAAGTTCAATGAGAAAAAAAATGAGGGACTTGTTGACCGATTAGCAACGCATCTTTTATGACTTGCATCGATTTGCCGATGCCCATGCACTATTGGTTCGCAACGTCGCCTTCTTCTTCTGTGATCAGATGAATTTCCTTGCCTGCACCAGTGCATCAAAGGTTGCAAGGGCAAGCTAGCCCCAATTCCCCGCGACAGCTACTGCTTTGTCAACCCCTCCTTCATTGTCAGCGTCCGTGGTGGAGTTGTTTGTTTTGACGACCTTGATTCGAAGTGAAGGATACGTTTTTTTTAAATTGCTGACGCGCTGCGGACGGTAGTTCGGTCCAATTAGTTGGTGGAACGGTGTTCCATTTCAAACATTCCATTTTTGATTTCGCCACGCATCATGGCGCACAATGCTGCAATAATAAATGCGCTCATTTCAACCCTTGAAGCCGGTGCGCCAAGAATTGAAGCCTTGGTGGTAGAAAACATGTTTCTCCTCGCATCTGCTTAAGCATCAAGCGTGCCTTCGGGAACTGCTCCTTTTTATGCTTCTTGGTCCTGCCGCATCCAAAAGCATGAGGTCAGGAATCTTTAGGCAGTTTTTTCAATATCACCAGTGACCGAGTGAGTGAGTGAAACCTGTATGCCCGAAGGCGGCCCATGAAAGGCACAGGTGAAAAAGGCCTAGATCCCAACAATACCATTGTGTCAGTTGACGGCATCGGAGCTTACGATACCATCGCACGACACAGCATGCTACAAGCCTTGCACGCTGTGCCAGAAGCCCACCGCTGTTTGCCATTCGTGCGTCTTTTCTATGCGCAGCCTTCAACCTATGTATGGCATGACGGTGAAGCCAATGCCCACCGCATCATTCAGGCCGAAGGGGGGGAGCAGGGAGACCCCCTCATGCCCGCACTCTTCTCGTGAGGCCAACACTCGGCCCTTCAACACACACAACAACACCTGCAAGCCGGGGAACGCCTGTATGCCTACTTCGACGACGTCAACCTCATCGTCCCCCCCATTGAGTTGAAACAGCATACCGCACCCTTGCCCACGAACTGCAACAGCATGCACACATCCAGCTCAACCCGGCCAAAACCAGGGTATGGAACAACAGCGGCCATCGTCCGCCCAATGTGGAACACCTCGGACCAGAGGTGTGGGTTGGGGCGCGAGAACTCCCGCCAGAACAGCAAGGCATCACCCTCCTAGGGACGCCGCTTGGGACGCCCGAGTTTCAAGCCACACACCTTCAAGCCACAGCGGACCAACATAGCACCCTGCTACAACGCATACCAGCAATCCAAGACTTGCAGGCCGAATGGCTCCTCCTTTTGTACTGTGCCAGCCCTCGGTGCAACTACCTCCTCCGCATGCTCCGGCCCGAAATCACCCAGCCCTTTGCCCAAGCTCACGACACAGCCATCACTCTCGCCCTCGCCCAGCTTCTGGACATGAGGGACCTTGCGCCCACAGCCTTGGGAATCGCACACCTCCCACTACACCTTGGAGGTCCTGGACTCACCAGCGCGTCTCTTCTCAGCCACTCCGCTTATTGGGCTTCTTGGGCTGACACACTGCCCATTCTCCATCGCCAAGACCCAACCAACACGGCCACCATCCACGAACACCTTCACAGACGGACAGCTGCCGTCCCATCGCTGCAGGCAATCACGGAAGCACAGCAACTCCAACATCACGGCTTCAACCCTCCCAGCTGGGAGGAACTGGCAGCAGGCCGAGCTGCCCCCCCGCACTTTGGACCCGACCAAGCACATCCAACCCTCGGTCAAGGATGGCAACGGCACGCCGCCCAGTCATCCCACCACAGCTTCCGCCAAGAACTCCGCAACCATCTCGGCCCCGCCAGCCAAGCCTTGTTGGATTCCCAGTCTGGACCGCACGCCAGCCGTGCGTTCACCACGATCCCCTTTGGCCCAGACACAACATACCAACCGCATATCTTCCGAATCCTGCTCTTGAGACGCCTCCGTCTCGCCTTACCTCTGTCAGCTCGCCGCTGTCGGTGCCGTCGCATTCTCGATCCCTTGGGCGACCACCGTTCAGCTTGTGCCCAGGCAGGGGTACTTCGATCCCGAGGAGTCCCACTCGAAAAAGCAGCCGCCAGAGTCTGCCGCGAAGCAGGCGCCCGCGTGACTACCAACACACGACTCATGGACTTAAACATCGACAACATCCAGCGGCAAGATGACCGCAGAATTGAAGTCATCGCCAACGGACTCCCTCTCTGGGGAGGCGTCCAACTCGCCATTGACACCACTTTGGTGTCACCTTTAACTCGGGCCAGTGAACCCCGCAGCAGAGCAGGCCGCTATGCCGGAGCAGCAGTCCAGGATGCCAGACGTGCGAAAGAACGTACGTACCCCGAACTCCTCCAAACACGACGCTGCAAACTTGTCGTGCTAGCCATCGAAGTTGGTGGCCGCTGGAGCCAGGAAGCCACAACCTTCCTACGGTTGTTGGCCCAAGCAAAAGCCCGAACCATCCCAGCCCGGCTCGAGGCCTCATTCACGAATGCCTTGATCCACCGGTGGTCTGCCCAAATCACGCATGCAGCCATGACCGCCTATGCGGCCAGCCTCCTGGAATTTGACTGCGTCGCGAGCGCCGTCCCTTTCACCAGGGAGGTGCTGGCTGAAGCCACCCTCCCCCCCACCAGCCGCGTCCCACCCCGCCCCTAAGGAGCAGTGGCTTGGACTTGGCCCTGTTTCCCTGCACATCCGGAGCCGCCGGTATATAAATGGCACATGCCTGGAAGCTGCCCAGTAAAACAGCTCCAACCAGACCCATTTTTTTTTTTCATTCATTCGCCTCGTGTAGGGTGACACATGGGCAGGGAAAGCGTTATTAACCTGGCGGCAGAAAACAAAATGCACGAACTTTCGAGCGCCACTTAGCGGCGTCACGGAGTAAATTACCAACCAGACCCAACGCGAAAAAAAAGGTGCGAGGAAAAAAAAAAAGAAAAAAAAGGGTTGCTTGTACATACCAGAAGTATGTGCTTCTCAAATGTCGATCTTCAGGATCCACTGCAAAAATTGATGCGCTCTGGATGCACTCTGGCATCAATGTTTCCCAATTGTCACACGGTAAATTCACCACATCGTGACAAGGTTTCCAATGTTGTTCTAAACATGTGTGTGACCAAGGTTTTAAGCCAGCTTGGCCCACAAAATCACCGGTGAAATGCTGCTAATTAGCACCCTTTGTTGTGCCGCCATTTTGTATCGTTCAAAATTTTTCAAAGGCTTTGCTACCAGGTGTTTTGGGATTACCCCCCTTGGATTTGAATGATGGCCGCCGGATTTTCCTCTTTTGCATTTGCAATTGCGGTGACGGCATCTTACAAAACCGGAAAGGCAGAAAAAAAACGAAGCCTGAGCCTGAGCACCTACAACATGGAAAAGGTGAATTGAAACCTGTATGCCTGCAGACAGCCCGTGAAGGGCACAGGTGAAAACAAAAACAGTATGTACATATTAATGCCCTTCACATGGTCTTGTTCAGGATTGGGTGCAAAAGAAGACGAATTGGGGCATCGGATTTGACCACCGGTCAGCATTGCTTGCCTTTCACTTTCACTTTCGACCGTCCGAGTCAAAGACTACGGTCCTGTAAGGGAGGGGGTGACACAACTCTACAAACCAAAGTAGGCTCGGCAGAACTTTACATAAAATTTTTTAGAGGTGAACCACGAAGAAACTTCGCGTGCAACATGCCACCAGTTGTCCCAACGTGTTGATGGACGGCCACGTTTCTTGTGAGGTTAACAAACAGATTCGACTCCCAATTGGTCAAAGGATTCCAGGAAACAGATTTAGCCGGCCATCTTGCAGGTGAGCGTGCAATCCGACGTGCAAGTCGAAAATTCGATCGGAAGAGTCTGTCTTCCCAACCTTCCATTGGGAAGAAAGTTTTCGCAATCGCCAATGTGTGATTCATTTGCACCATAATGTCCCGTCAATTCAGGTCATCATGAATTCGAACCCACCCATCTATGGACCGAAACATTTGTGTTTGCACGACACCGAGTTTTTTCAAGCAACCCTTTGTCAATGGCAAGGTTGCAAATCCGAAGAGCATAGAGGGAGACAGCACTGCGTCAAATAGTTTCAGCCGCACAACCAAGGGGACATGCTTGTTAAATAAGATATGTTTGTACTAGTGAAATTCGTTCCAAGCAACCTGCAAACGATGGGCAAAGTGGGAATTGTTCCCGGCCAAAAGGTTGCCACTGAAGTTGCGGCCCAAATATTTGTGCACTGTTTCGGCATGAAGAAGTTGTACCATTCCTCCACATACATCAACAAATTCACAAATTCAGAACTTTCAGACGGAGACGTTGTCAAAATTTTCGCTTTCGCCGACTTCGGTTGCAAACCACAGACTGCAAGTTCCGGAATCAAAGCTTCCAACATGTAAATCAAATCATTTGAAGAAGTGGCAAACAGCATTAAATCATCAGCATATCGAATGTTAGTCAACCGGCTACCATGCCCAAGATGCACCCCATGATGAACCAAGTTGGCTTTCCGTTTTCGCATGGCATGTTCCAATCGTGCAGTGAAGAGTATTGGGGTGATGACATCACCTTGCTTTACCTCGCGTTCAATGTTGAACCCTTTGCTCCCATGAACTGAGCCAGTTCGTCCCTTTGAAAGTTTCCACAACAAAGTGCAATAGCAGCGTGGGACCCCATTCTGCAGTATTGCATCGAAAAAGCGGGCTGTACTCGATGCGAT
>DF240470.1:0-116030 GCA_000507305.1 Breviolum minutum Mf 1.05b.01 | reverse complement strand
CGTTCACCCCCCCCTCAAGTGTTTTGACATATTGAGCAACACAATGTTTGGCACTCTCATGGTCACATTTTCTCTGAAACACAACTTTTTGATTCGAGGCTTCTGTCTTTCTGCAACGACTGAGTCCGGCCAAAGTCGCTGGCAGCCCTTGCTTTGTTCAAAGTTGGATGCTGCTGGCGTCCAAGCCGTGTCCACTCTGAGAATCGATGAAAAATATCGAAAAATGGAGCAATGCTTCAAGACGTATTGCCAGGGATTGGCCAGATGGTGGGGTTCTGTTGTTCACGTCTTTGTGGATTTCGGTTATTTGAAAATATCATCTTGGTTTCGTTTACACAAGCTGCTTGTTTGTGCACTTTGATTTGCAGCTTTGTGTTGTTTCGCGAGGACGTCGCAGCATTTCGGGCTGCCTTTGGCCTTGCGGCACAAGACCCCGCACTTCCATTGCCTCGCAGAGAAGGTGAACACGGGACCTCGGCTGGACAAGTTGTGGGAAATTTGGATGTTTCTGCGGTTGCTGACACTTTTTCCGATCGGATCATTTCTTACACGACTCTGCACGTTTTCACCTTGACACCTGGAGGTGATGCTCAGCTGCCCGGGGAACCTAGCTATGGCAGCATCTAGACTCCAACGGCACTTCCAGCGCCATTTTGCCGCAAGAGTGAGGTCTGATTGCAGCGCCTTGGACGAGGCGGAGGTTGGCGCTCCCATCTGGTGTTTGTGGTTCTTTCTTTGCAGTACACACATTATGCACACATCATGAATTGTAGCTAAGGGATGATGCCATCCAACACATATCATATATCATATTTCTTCAAACATATTCTAAGATGATTTTGATATTTTGTCTATTGTGTAAACCGTGCAAAAACGCATTAAACAAGCACGACAAAATCATCACATCACGTGAAGTCGGTCACAAGGCGTCCTCTCGGCGGCGACAACGGATCGAGCTCTTCGCCGCCTCGCTCTTCAACACCCGCACACGGCGGAAGTATCCGGCGCCGGGTGGAGCAGGCACCAGCTGAAGCGGACAGATGCAGCCAGGGAGCGGAGCAGCAGCCTTGCAGCCTTGCGTGCTGCCAGTGTTGATGTGTTTCAGGTTGGTGCCCTGGAGATGAGCTGGCGTTGTGCCTCTTCACTGATGCTGTATTGGCGTGGTAGCCCAATGCCCCAATGCAATCAGAAAGATTGGAATCATCACATTCTTTTCATATATTTTCATCACTTTGCCAAGACCCAGTGGATGTGAAGTTATGTGAAGTAATGTCTCTCAAGCCACGCAAGAAAGCCATAGCCAACTTTGCATTCCCTTCAATTTCTATCCAAAAAATCGAACTGCCATTGAGGATGGGAAGGTTTCACCATACGTGCGATCCATGAAGAGGTGAGACATGATGAGATGAGATGAGACATATCCTTTTGTGAGACCTTAGTGGAACTCGATGTGACCCCTCTTGGGGAGGCCCAGCAGTGATGCAGAACGACCTGGGGTTCGGTGCCTCATGCGACCAGAAACTGAAGTAAAGGATAGTCGGATAGTCGGATACTCCAAAGAAGTAGTTTTAAGAGTTCTAAGAGTTCGAAGTACCTGAGGTGAAGGAGCTTTATGGAACATCTGTAGAGTTGGAGCTGCTTCAACCAGTCCAAGAGAATCACACAGAGGTGCCACCTTTGGAGGAAAACGGAAAGCATGGGAAATTCCGCCAAAAAATGAGAAAAATAATGAACAATGGGAATGTCATGTTGTACTTGTCTTTATATGACAGTGTGACGCCCTCCAGAAATCGAGCGCAGCGATACCTCGTCAGGTTCTTCTGCTTCTCTATGCGCCGTTTTGCAGTTACTCGTGGCTCCGTCGCAGTTGCGGTGATGCGACTCGCGTTGACTTGTGTTGACTCCTGTGTTCTCCTGTGTCGCCTTGAAATCTGCAAATTTTGAGAAGTTTATTGAAAACACGCATCAAAATTACAGTGGAAAACACGCATCAGCATGTTTGGCCACTTGGATCCTTTGAGGCAACACTTCTTTTGGATTTGGGGCCAATTGAGCTCTGCGATCCAAGCAGCCACAGGCTTGGACTGTTCAGTTCTATACAGTTTTGGCAGCCTCTCTAGAGACAACGGCGATATTTGATGACATATTGACTGTGGCAAGGAAGTATGTTTCAGATCGAGGACACGCTTTGTATATTGAGAAAGGAAGTCCTTGATGTTCAATGACCACAGTGGTCCCAAAGGTCAGTGGAAATCTGCAGAGCGACAACATCAAAGGATATTAGGATGTCTCTAACTCCCTCAATCGGAAGGGTGAACACCAACTACAAAACAAAAGAACATATAAAAGTTATACAAGGAATCAGAATTTGCAACAATGTATTGATGTATATTGATGTGTCAATTTGTTGCATCGGAGGTCCCAAGGATGGCGGGATTCCCAAGGTGCTATGCCGGAACGTGACAGCTTGAGCAGCTACAATAGGGCATCACTTTGCGGGTATAGATGTGCATAGATGTGCATAAGTGCAAACAGAGGCATGTTTTGGGATATTGTAGGGAGATTCGAGTGATGTTTCCAGTATTGTTGATGCAACTGAAAGTTCACATTCTTTGTAAAGGCTCAGAAACGTCAACATTTTGCAATGGACGTTGGCCACCGATGGAGGTGTTGCAACTTGCACAGATGGATGCTATGCAAAACGAGTGATCCCTGACCTGTGAATCATTCTGTACAGAGAGTGGTCGGGGCGATAGGAGAACATTGAAATGACAGCATTTGTAGCAGGATGTCCGACTTTCTCAAGAATTGAGTAGCCAATATTTTATCCAATATAATATCGATATCAAACATTAGCAGCGAGCACTACTGTGATTTTCATGGCAATGAAGTTTACATTCACGTTTTCTTCAACCTTTCTATTGAAACGCATGTTTTCCGATGAGCCAGGCATCCACTTCTTCCGCCAATCCGACAGTTTGGGATGCCCAGCAATGCCCAACGGATAACAAGACTGACAACACCATCACCTTGGTCGTTGCTCCTTGAGAAACTCAAGCTTTACAATCGTCGAACTGAAGCGCACCCCGTGGTGTTGGTCTCTGTTGGGGTCTCACAAGATCACTGGAGAAGGCTTCTCTGAATTGTGTTACACATTTTGGAACCATCTGCAAGGTTCCCAACATTGTTGCTATGCCAAAACGCCTGGAGTCTCAGCTCATACTGCAGTTTTCGGAGCATGGCCAGATTTTATGATCAAGGTCTTCTCAAGCTACTTGGAAGACATTTTTCTGAAGCAATGCTACTGAATGCTACTGATATCAATGAAGACATTCCAGAAATGTAGCACAGATTCGACGACGTCACTGGTAGCTGGACTGTGCATGAGGCTGCCAAAGCTGCAGGTTTGTAAGCTCAGTGATTTGAACAAATTGATTTGTGCATGAGCTTTGTGCATTGATGTGGAGACATCAGCATGGCGGAAGCGAAGTCATTTTGAAGTTTGTGTTTACTTCGATGTTTTAGAAATATGTCTTTGTGTGATTTTTGGCTCAGGTGGTGTTGGTTTTCTGACCTATGACGGCCCAGCAACACTGGCAGTTGGGAAGCCTGATCGAACTGTGAATCTTTGTCTTGCAACGGGATTGCAAATTGCTACCTGGCCTGGAGAGACTTCCAGCTTTGGATTTCATCGGCACACCCATGGCTGACAGGGCATCCTATCCTGGATTGCAGGACAATCTGCCCAGGGCCCAAGACTGGTCTTCAGAATAAAGTTGGCGAAGGAAACATGACAAAACATGACGAAACATCGACATCATGAAACGTGTCATTTTTCTCAGACGTTTCCCATCAGTTCAACTTTCGTTGGAGGTCTTTGCACCAGCTGGCCTTGCACAAAGTGCTCAATCGAAAAACTTCTGAGGCGTGCATCAACTTTGGCCAAAATAGAATGCCATCGTCGAATGCTGTGGAACGTTTTAGGGGTGGCATTTCTTGTGATTGCCATTTGCGAGGCTGCCTGTGGGTACTGAATTGCGGACTTCGGTCTTCCTGGTGTCCTAACAAGCCAACTCACAAGTCCGCAATGCAAATTTCCTGAAATCGCCACATGGGACCCAAGAATACCAGGAAGCAAAGTGCGGTCACACGCCGTTGTTTCGTTGCAGCTTGGAAGCGCCTATCAACCAGAGCAACCAGATCAACCAGTGCCTTCCCACCAAAAACATCCAAAAACACCCCGAGCTAAACTGCCTAACTGCCTAGCGACAACCTTGCTGCAACCGCCCGAAAAAACTTTGGGCAAGTAGGGTAAAGTTGTCGTGTCGACTGTGCTATCCATGCCAAGGACAAACACAACTGCCTTTTTGACGTCGTTGAGATTACTGTTTACTAGGTAAACTTGATTGCCTCAGCCATGTGTCATGTGACTTGGTTTGGATGTGAATTTTCAGCCTCTCGTGTTCGACTTGGCTGGTTGGCAAAAGGGGGTGAAGGTGGTGCTGCGAGATCTGCCAATTTCGCCGGAAGAATCGGCACATTTGCATATGCATTGCATATATTGCATGACGCAGAAAAAACGCATTACACGCATCAGGTCTCTTTGCTTGGCCCTAAGCGGAGCGATGGCCTTGCCTTGGCGCCCAGGATCCAGGACCATATGGGCCATGTGAGTCGTGTAGATTCCTCGGAATTATGACACTGATACCATAGCCAGACATGTCCGGACAGGGAGTCACAGTGAATCTGAGTGAATCTGAGTGAATCCAAGTCTTCATTGAAGAATTTTGGATGAAACTTGACAGGATCTTCTGGTCGACAGTTTGCGCCACTCCGAGTTGGTTCCTTTGATGGTGACCTCCCTGCCCTCCAGTGGAAGCTTCTCCGATAGCATGGATACTGTTGGGATCGGCTTGCACTTGAAACAAATCCAATGCACCAAGTTATTCACCGAATCTTCGTGGTGACAGTGATGTCACGGTATCGTTACTTCGATTTGGCCCACAGCTGGTTGCAAGAAGAAAGCAGTCACAATACACTGAGGCATATCCATGCATACAAAAAACTATGTGTTGCAAAGTGGATACAAGTCTCCCAACACAACTTATGTCCTAAGACTATTTGCGATTTGAATGTTAAAGCTCTATCACTGAACTCATTCCTGCACACACGAGTCACCTTTCAGCTTTAACTCGCTTGGACTCCAATGGGTACCGATCCGCAGTCTGAAGGTCGTTTACTCAGACATGCAAAGTGACTCTGAAGATCCCTTACGTCAAATTTTTCATTCCTCATCAACATTCATCAACAATTAAAACAAAATCCTGATGCCATCTTCTCCATCTCAAACTTATGCTTTGCACACTCCATTTTGAGGTGATTCTGGCGATTCTCAGCTGGAAATCAGGTTGGACAGTTTGATACAGAAATCCTCAGAGGTTGTGGCTAGCTTCAACATGCTTCAGCATCGGTTGTTCGGAATCAGCCAGGGATCGGCAGTTGACAACCAGGCAGGGATTCAAGGTTCACCCTACATGGAATAGTAGAAGTGGGACAGGGAAGAAAGGAACCAATTTCAATATGTATTTTGTTTCAGATGCACACACCTGTGGCAATTTCCCTCACATGTTCAAGCTCCCTGACCTTTGCTCATTGCAAACATGTGTTTGCAATTGTTGGTACAACTTTTTGTGCACTTGACATTGTTATACACTTGCTTTTGCTGAGGCAATATGGTGGCTTCTACCCTTGGGTTGGCGCTGGCTATCGGTTGCAAGTGCATCAGGGCGCTAAGCCTTTGCAGTGGCTGCCGGAGCCCTCAGCTGTCAAGCACAATATGACAACAGACACAACAGATGGATCTTCTAGACATGTCAGACATATCAGACATTTGGAAAATTCCTTGAACAAATGCAGTTTTCAGAACCCAGGAACAAGCTCACGCAGAGGTGCTTTGAGCATGGATTCTGTTTTGGGACGGGGCAGATATCGATATTCACAAAGATCCAGTGGCATACATTTGAAGATTGACTGCTCGGAAAACAGCCTCAAGTGAATGCAATGTTATATCAGTAATGTTCGAACATGTGCCTCCATGCTGTGGTTGGACTATCTTGCCTTCTGGACCGCTTCCTTTGGAGTTCATTCAGACCAAGCAGTACCATCTGTTTTCTGACCCCGCCGATCCTTGCTCAAAGTGTTTCACTCCAACCAATCTCCAAACTTGAACTCACAGCACCATACTTCTTGCGACTTGTGACACTGACAGTCACCGATCCATTTCGTCCTATTGGTCAATGAGACATTGAACGGTATACCTTGGATTGAGATCCTGGGATGCTTCTAATGCATCTCTGATTAACATTTGGAACCTTTCACTTACACACTTCATTCATGCTTTGGACATGGAGAAAAGCCATGTTTGGGTCTCAGATGTCAGGCCATGTGAATTCTACTGTAGCACATAGACAGATGATAGAAGAGCTCTTCGCTCAGGTCGTGACGTGGTGATGGCACCAAGAAAGCAAGAGCTCAAACCAGAGCTCATACAGGAGGCGTAGCGCAGTTGTTGATATTCTTGGACACTTTCTGTCTACTTGGTTTTTTTATTCATTGGACTCTGGTTTTGCGTTTGAATTTTTATTGGATTTGAACGGGATTCCGGATTTTATGGATCTTCAAAATCATGTCGGCTTCAATTGCTTCAAGCTCATCAGCAGCATACGGATCACGACTTCAGGCCCGAGATGCAGGATTTTTGACGCTGCCTGAAGCACCCCTCAGTGCCGATGAGGACAACGGAAAGTGTGAACATGGGGGAATTCTACAAAAATTGTTGGCAAATTGCGGTTTTTTTTGGTGAGTGATGTTTTGGATCATGTTTTTGTTTTGAAGAAATATTTTGAATAGTAAATTAGTGGGGAAAAAATCCTTGCAAACCATCTCTACAAAGCTTCGGGCATTCGATGTGCGCCAGGCGTTGTCCAAGCATTACCTGGATTTTCGGGAGCACAGCATAGCAAAGCAAAGCTGCTGGTCACGACCGCAGGAGGGCGTCTTTGGGGATGCACCATTTTTGGAAAAGTTGATGCTTCCAACATGAATACGCAACTGCGAAACAAACCTGAAATCAACAAACATAGTTTGACTTTTGGGAAATGATGTGTTGATTTAGTTGATTTGATACTTTTTGTAGACAAAGTTGAACTTTTTTTACAAATTGTCATCTCTATGGAAAGCTTTTCATTGCCTTCCCGGCCTCGCCATCGGCTTCGAGGATGCAAATGTTGTCAAAAGCCGCGGCGAGCGGTACTTCCAAAGTCTCATGACTTTGCAGCCTCGTGGCCAAGCTGCAGAAGTCGCAGTGATGCAAAAGGATGATCATAGTTTTGTTTGTTCCGTAGTTCCAGTGGATATGGTTGTTGTGTTTGCATACTTATTGCCTTCTACAACAAGCGTATGTAACCTATCAATGTCATGTATTCTGTTGTATTTGTGAAATGTTCGAAGGTGAAGATCAACCTCGACCCTTACCACCAGATGGGATCGCAGGGAGTCGGCTACGAAGGCCCAGCTGTGAGTTTCACAATCAGACTTGGAAGCTTAGAGGATGGATGGAGATTCACTGGAGATTTCAACTTGTCTATCCTCAGTCCAATATGACAGGTCCCTACAGGCTTTTGTCCGACGGCCACGGCGGAGGACCCCGAGCAATGAGTTGCAACGTTTGTCCTTTCCGGCGGTCCAACCGTCCAACCTATCAAACCCAGGAGAACTGAGAGTTCAGTGATCCAGCACATCTTGGATGAAGATGATAGCAACTTTGCCCAGTTTCACTCCTCTCAGCTTCTTGTGATGATTCCATGTTACCATCAATCGTCCCAGCTTTGTGACAGAAAGATCCAAAAAGTGAAGAATAAATTGAAGAAAACACATTCTGAATAATTTCTGATTGAATTTGGTGAGACTCGAGGTGATCTCTTTGAAGACAGCGACGAGTCCAATGACTTAGCCGTGGATTCTACCATCACTAACACGAAGGCCACTTGGCGACTTTGAGAATGGAATGGACGTGAAAGCGTGCATAAAACCGAAAAAAAATCGACGTGAAATTAAGATTTCCCAGCCTACTTGCTGTGATTCTGACAATTGTCACGCATGACATCCAGGGAAGTGTTCGTGTGAGGAGTCTTGATCCCATAATTTTCTATGAGATTCATTCAAGGGTCACAAATATCATTATTTTTAACAATTGTCAGCAAGTTTAACCGCATCACCGATAGCACCACACTGTTTTGATCCAAAAGTTATTCTGTTAGGCCGCATCTTCCAATCAGAGTCAGAGTGTGATGGACGATCCCCACACCGAGTTGATGAAGGCCGTTGTCGGGGTGCACAGTTTCCGCTTTCAGGCAGTTACTCAAAAACTCGATGTTGTTTCGTTGTCCTTTTCTTTCTAATCCTGGTCACTAGTTGACTGACGCACTTTGACATTGCTTCATGCATGCCGTGACGGTGATCGTTGGTCAATGAGCTTGATGTGTTTTGAGCTTGGGCTCCAGTGAGAGGTGCCGCAGTCGTTTTTCCGTACCTTAAAGCCATGGAAGTTTTGGTCGAGGCAGCCAGTGAAATTCCTCAAGGATGCTTCGCAACATGTCTGCCAAGGGGTCAATTTCTTCAGGCTGTTTTCTGTTTGGGGTTTGTACGGCTAGGCAATTACTCACTTTAACAATATCATATTATATTATCATACATTATCCATCAATTCACATGTGAAATTATCTTAACACCTGTGCTTACTCCGTTTGTATGTATGTTTTCTTCCTTTAGTTTATCCACAAGTGTGCTATATATGATTGTATGATATAGATATGTTGTAGCTGAGAAGCACTCCGTCGAGCAACGCCATGACTCGACGAGGTAAGCGTGAGGCTTGGAGACAGCCTCAAACAACGTCGTTTCGACACTTGGTATACTGATTTGTTGATATTTCATGTGCTTTTGTTATTTTGCATGGAGATATCACGTTCATTCATTTTCTGGTTGTTTGTGTTTGTGTGCCACGAGGACAAGAACAGCGCTAAGTACTACTTCCCAACGCCGGAGGAGAAGCGCAAAGCACGTATTGACGTCATCTTGATGCAGATTGAACAGAGTCATTCATGATATTTCATGAGCCGTTCATTGGAAGACGCGCAATGGAATTTTCATAAGTCAATTGCACAGACACCGCATGGACACATGTTTCGTAACCTCTCAGTGCATTGGATGTAGTCTACACTGTTTGCGACGTTTGCAACGTTTCCCAAAGCCTTCTACATTCCAATGTCAGATTTCAGATTGACAGGAAAGTTGCATTCTGAGGTCTACCAATTGGTTGGAACTTGCTCTGTCCCCGTTGATCCCGCGGTGGCTAAGTCAGCATCGAGAAGCTGAGTTTACCTCGCAGTTCCAGCGGTTTTGCCTGCCCTGTTTAGTTGCATTCGGATGCAGATGATTCAAGATGATTTGATATGATTCAATGATTCCAAGATAATCCGTGCGTGGTCAAGTTAAGTTTTGGAATTCAGAGAGTTTGGATGGCATACCGCATACGTATGGAGCATCACATGGAGCAGTGAGAAGAGCAAAGAAGAGCACAGAAGAGCAAAGGCTGCGGGCGAGAGCAACGATGTGAGCGTCATTTCGTCAGATCCAAAGTCAGCCGGAATGAAGTCACTCGGTTGAGAAAACTGGGATTTGGGACAAGTGCTTTGTTCTGGAAACTTGGGTTGGGAGATGCTTCTCAAAACAGTATGGCAGGATCAAAGTGATTCAAAGGCTTCGGAACAGACGGTAGAGAAGTTGCAAGTCATGAAGCAACTTTCGGAGGGTTTGCTTTTTGAAACGTTAGTTATGAAATACCACTCAGTTATCCATTCAGAATTTCATTCTCAATTTCAGTTTCACATTGCACCATGTTTTAAGGCTCAAAGTCAGCACCAGCAACAAGGACGTCAAACCTGCTGAAGTTGTGCCGAGTCTGAAAAACTGAAAGCGTTTGATGTTGAAAGCGTTCCGATAGAGTCCTTAACGCATTCATACCTTGAAGCTTCTTCAAGAGCTTCTTCAAGCTTTGCATACTGCGTGCTGGTCTGTTGAGTTTATTGTATGCTTGAGGCAAAACACCGTCAAGACATCGAGACGGAAGCGAAAGAGGGAGCAGTGGGATATTTGGCAACTTGACATGAAAGCTTTGAGTGTGGGCTGTCGGCTTTGTTCGTGTTCATTGGGAGATGTATTTGCCAGAATCAGCCGGATGTACACGCTGTGAACTCATGATCTACCGCATACTGGCTTGGGATGGTTTGGGTGTACCGGGCATGTTGTCTAAGGCAAAGCATGGAATTGAGCAGTTGCTGTCTGATTCTCTCAAGACCATGTGGCTGGGCAACAACGCAGAGGGCAATGGACAAAAAAATTGGAAGGTTTGCGTGAAATATATGACTGTATAGATGAAGTAGAAGCAACAGAAAGAATCAGTCAGATGCTCCACATCAAAAACTGAAGAGGTTTGTCGCAGGCCAGCAGATGTGTAATCCACGCTCGGATCATCTCGGATCAGAATGAGCTGTTTTGCTTGGGTTTGAGGTTACGCATGAAGCCAGAAGATCCCATTGAGTTTTTGTGCAAGCATCTTGGCCCTTTTTTCTGAAATCACTTTGAATTTAGCTAACAAGCCCAAAGAATATCGCAAGTGTCGTGAAATCAAGAGTTTTCTTCTGTTTGTCTCTCTATATCATGTCATATCTTTCCGGCCGCGCTCTGTTGTGGAGGTATCTCCGCGCTGAGGGCAGCAAACCGAGGGAGGCCACGGAGGGTGTAAAGCCAGAAGTGCAGGCTGCTCCATGCACAGCACCCTTCGCATTGCGTCCATCAGTGGGAACTTGGTATCTTGGTAAGAAATTTGAGTTAAAAGGCCTGGCAACATCCAGTGTTAGACGATGTTAGACGTGACTGGTGTCCGGAAGCGTTCCCAGGTATATGCCATTGAAGACTCCCGTGTCTAGTCCTGCCGTGGCGGCGCCAGCGCCGGCGCCGGAACCCACAGCATCCGCTGCTCCTGCTGCAGCACCAGAGCCAGTGGCATCACTCCCTGGTCCATCCTTTGCATTGCGACCATCGGTGGGTACCTGGTATACACCCCTGGTGCAAGACACTTGGATACAGGACAGTCAATCCCCGACATTGCTGTGTATTGCTGCCACTCACTGATCCACATGTTTATTTCTTTTAAAAGCACTTTCAACATTTTCCAATGTCATGAACATGCATTGGCATCACCAACTGCTCTCCTCATGACTCATGTCTTCTCGTTTCTGATTCGTTGCTCTGAGGAAGAAAAATCAGATGGTTTGTGGAACGCTCCTCGTATGTTGAACATCAAGGGCCTTGGCAGGTCCGTGGCGGAGTGCTGCGAAGCCGAGCGTGTGTTGACCAAAGCCCTTTTAGAGATGCTTGGAGAAAGATCACGTCACACAAATTTTGCTTCTTCGACCTTCTTCAAGTATGACTTTTTTGACAAGTTGAAGATTGGACAGTACAATGATGTCTTGCTTTTTGATGCTTTTTTGATAGCCTTTGCAAAAGACCCAAATTGTAAAATGGATTTGCATTTTGGCCATTTTGGTGTCCATTGGAATTTGGTGTTCAACAATCGCTTGCCAAGGATGGATGGAGAGTTGCTGCTCAGCCCAAAAAAGATGGCACATGATGGCTTCGCAAATAGTGCTCATTGAGGTTTTGATTTGAGATTTTCTCTATAGATTCTGCACTCCAATACTGGTTGTTCCTGTGAGACACGTGCCCTGAGGATGGGAGAATATTTTTCCTTCTCATCTCATCCTTTGAAACCTTCTGGTTTGAGCTCCGAGGAGAGAAATGGAAACACATCTTATGCCATCAACTTGTCATCAACATGCCATCAACATGTCAGATATCTGTGATCCCTTGTTGGGGATTTGTCGTCAGAACAAAGCAGCAAAAGGGCTTATGCACTTGGAGCCGTGCGCAAGTTCATTAATTTACGTTTCTTCTTTGCTTGTGTGTTTCTCTTGGTTCTCAATGTCTTGATGTCTCGAGTCTTTTCCGGACCCCTCGAGTGTCTTGTGATGTCTTGCGATCTCAATCTTCACTTAATCGAAAGAAAGATCACAAACGATCTTGTCATGTCCTCCGGGTGTTGCTGTGCTACTCCTTGTGAGGAGACTGCCATGTTGAAGTCGAACAAGTTGCTGTTTTCCACCAGCGAAGCACAAGGGCGAGGCAGTGCAAGTGCAACCTGAAATTAAACAAGAGCGTACAAGAACTTAAGAGTAAAACTGACGTGATGCTGAGATTGCAAGGGCTTGGGGCTTATGGGTGTAACAGTGTAGCAAGGTTCAGTAGCTTCGACGGCATGCTGTGACTGTACATAGCTTACGCATCCTTACCACTGGCGTCGTAGGTGTCTACTTGACCGAGAATGGAAACATTGCTCTCTTGCTCAATGCAGACAAGCCGCCAGTCGTTGAACTAGTTTGAAGCTGCGTTTGGAATTTCATGGACTTGACGGATTGACGGCTTTTCTGTTGCAAAGCATCAAAGTGTCTTAGCATGTCTTCAATACCACCTTTGCTCATGGAGGCATTTGCAGATCTTGGTCAAGAAATCGGCCAAAGCGGCAGCACAGAAGATTGACACCGTGGTATCTTGTCGCACTAATCAACATAAGTAAACAAATGTAAACAATTGGACTTGGGCACATCAATCTTGAAGCATGTCGAAGCAGAACTTTCGAGATGCGATTTGCTGGAAGCTGTGAGGTATCTGCATTACAGGGACCACTGTGCCAAGATGGTTATGTTCTGAGCCCTTAGGGCATTTGAAATCATACTCTTATTGTCTTATAGAATATGGTACTGCGGTACACCTCAGAGAGTTTGACACCTTTAGAATACCTTGTTGAGATGCAAGTGATCTTCCAAGACAAGGTTTTTTGATGTGTGACTTCGTGTTTAAAGGATAAAGCATCCTCTCATAGGAGGTTTGCCTGTGGCCAGAGACCCAGCAAGTCAGGCCAAGGGGTAGCTTTTCAGGCCAAGGTGGCTGCACTCCCCTTGGTTGAGGATACGCGATTGTGTAATCCTCGAGGTTTGATCTGTGACAGATCACCTCCACTTTAAATCTCATGTTTGCAATACGTTGCCTTGTTTGCAACCGGGCAGTCAATCTCATCGGTGCATTCAGGTTTCACTCATTTAGCTTTCACCCGCGTCGAAGCCGCGGTGTTGGAGACGCTCAACGTTCGTGACGCTTCGTGCCGATCACCATTTCTTGCTCGGAGGCAGACGGCAACTGCCATGGAAAATGGGGTGCGGCTTTTTTTAGGGCAGGATTTGCCATGATTTGCCCACTTTTTCGGGGAAGCACTTCATTGAATGGGTGTCGAATGTTCTTGATGGATCCATCAAGTTCACCGAGGCTGCAAACTTGGTGAAGGGCATTGTCCCGGGCGCCCTGGTCTCCGAGAGAGTGCAGGACTGTCGAAGTGCAGGGCTTGTTTTTCAGGAGAGCATGGGAGTGCAGAACTACAAACCACCATGAAATCAATATGACATACCGTACAGTGTGGTACCGTGATACCGTGATACCGTACGATATACAGACTCTACCAAGTATTTGGAAATGACATTTCTCCGTACGTTTTGCTCGACAGGAAGAACTCACTGAGAGGATATGGCGGGAGACGCGAGTGACTCTCGTCCAAGTTTAGCCAGTTTGTCGGCACCTTCAGTGATGAGTGATGTACTTTTATATCTTATACTTATTATACATATATAGATCATGTATATATATATACATCATTTATCATATATATTTCACATATCTTTTATTGATCCTTTTTCTTGTGTTTCACTGACCTTTCGCACCCGAGGCTTCATGTGGATGCAGTGGCACCATTGATGTATTTGGCTCGAGCTTTGGCCATGGCCTCAGGGTGTGACCTTACTCCAGCTTCAGCGGATCTGTAAGATCTGTTTTTTTTTAAGGGACTCCTTTAGATCTTACAGAGCAACAAAGCTTTTGCATGAAGTTTTTTTGTCTCGAAAACCCTGGAGTTTTACAACGAGTTTTTCAATAAATGTTCCTTTTTTTCCCAAGTCTTTGCTCTCCCGTCATGCTTTCGTTAGCCTTTTGTTCCAAGGCTATGAACCACAGTTGGTGGCAAGTTGAGTTGGCTATCAAGGCAGGTGCATGTTTGGAGAAAGCGAAAGCCATGAAAGCCATGGTCATCTTGCAGTGCAAAACATCATCATCAATCATGGTCATCGACATGAAGAAATGACATTCCCTAACTTCATTGGTTTCTCGATATAGTTTTAACATGTTTTACGCTGTCTAAGACTCTAGTGCCCTGCCTCCAATTTTTTGAATGAGATTCTGGATTATTTATCACCTGTCCGGTTTCACAGGTGATCACGTCGAAATTGGGACTCCGAGAAAAGCGACTTGGCCGGACGTAGCCGACATATGCCGAAATAGCCATGGCCATCATGATGGACATGGAAGGCGTCCGAACTCCGAACTCCGAACTCTGAACGCGTCGCAGTAAATTTGCCAAGGAACGAATTAGCGCAGAATGCCATGTCGTCGCCTCAGACGGAGACCAGAAGTTGCAGTTGAGAGAATAGCTCTCACACATTTCATGACATGACGCTACACAAGTTACAGTTTTGGCTTCTAGATTCGATGAAGTTGTAAGATGTTACACTTCTAGGTGCCAAGATCAATACGAGACCTTTATCCAGGAGCAGCTTGGAGTCTCAAAGCCTCTTGTAATCAAGCGATCGGATCAATCAGATGTTCGACATCCGAGCCTCCACCATGGCGAGGACATGCAGGAAGGCCTTGCATCAACTCAGACCGAATTGATGCGATTCGACAGCCCCTTCCTTGACACCAGAGACCTTAGCAACATCGGCAACAACTCAAACGCAATGACTCAATGACTTGACTTGTCTACAGACTTTTCCAGGTTTTTTGAATCTTTTTTCATATGGCTTTCATTGGTAAGAAAGGTTTGGAGAACAGAATTGCTGGGCTAAGATCTCGCCGAGGCTATGCCAAGAGCAGTGCTTACCAGAGGATTTGTACAATGATTGCAAACTCAAAAGACTCTCCAGAGGGTCTTCGATCTGAACAGGACAGTGAAACATGTCCATTGCACGTTATGCATCTTTGCTCATCCAGAATCACTGTTGCATGTCCTGGGTTTCCACTCGCCACAACTCAGCCATAGAACATCATGGAACCGTGTTAGGAGCTGATTCTCCGCTCTCTTCGTGATGCAGCCTCTTGGTGTCAGAGACAGATACATCGGATACAGCGGACTTGGTGAAAAAAAAATTGGTATGAAGAACTTGTGAAGTGACAGAATTCCTGTCTCAGGAGAACAACCTCCAAGCTGTCAAGAGAACAGTGGAAGATTCCAGCAGGTGAGGTCTGTCATGAACAACCAAAGTAAGATGTTGACTTGTTCACCTCTAGAAATGTAGACATGTATACCTAAAACCTGGAGACGACCCACCACCTTCACCACTGGCTGTCTTGGCTGTCTTGCAGGCTGTTGAATGAGGCACAAATGGCTGAAACAGAATCTTGTCAAGAACATGGATGTATGATTCTGTATGATCATATAGGATGATAGATGATTTCAATGCTGAAGCTGGCCGATGAGAGGCAATTGACACAGCGAACATGAAATCAGTTGAACCATCTCATATTTTGTTTCCTTCGGAATCCTGAATGCAGTAAAGCTTCCATTTGGCCATAAGATCGAACTAGTAGATGTGAATGTAACCTGAGGGGCATCCGGGTATTTGTACAGTTTCTGGATGATCAGCATATCAATGTTGCAGGACGTTGCCTAGAACTTTGTTGCTCAGGAACAAATCCAGTGGTCTGCAGATATGCCAAGGCCAGCACACAGTATCCTAAGATCTAAGCACTGTAGTTGGCCTTGAAAATGTTTTTGCAGTGTAGACTCGGCTACATAACTTTTTCATTTTGTTGCTCTCTTGGCACTATAGTACTAAGAATATCTAAGAATATGTATGAATATACATTTGTTCAGCTCAGCTTTCCTTCGGATCTTTGGTTTTCAGGAGAAAAGAAAACGTTGAAGACTTCTTTGAGGACAGCTTGCTAGCTTGACACAGCTGCGCTTCTCAACAAACCCTAGGTCCAAGTGGTCATGGGTAGATGTTTCCAAAACCCAAAGTACTTGGCTTCATAGCTTCATGAGCTGAAATTTTTGGACCGCCAGAACATGGCCAAAATCAAGCAGAATACGTCTGCCAAGCTGGAACAAGACTTTCAGGCGCCAACTGAGATGTCAAATTTGCAGAAGATCATTTGCCCATATTTCGTGTGAAACCTAACGCTTACATAGATCCTGATGATAGCTTGTTCCAACACTCCGAATCAAACAGTCCACCCCGCATTTGGATCAGACAGCGGGTCAACGCATGGAGCGTATCTTGCACGAGACCACAGAGCTGGAGAAGATGGCGGAGCAAACCGTCACTTGTTTGAAAAACTCGTGTTTTCTCCGAATTTTCTCCTTTTCTCCACGTTTTTTTCATTTTTGGAATTCGAGAATCTTCGATCCAAGCAGCTCAAGCTCTCTCAGCGTAGAGGAAATCAAGACCGTCCAGCAGCAGAGAACTCTTGAGGAGAAGCAAGAGGACAGCGGAGACAAGAACATGTTGAAAATGCATGTAATGTGAGGATTGAAGCAACTATAGTTGTTTTGGACTGATTGGAACTCAGCCTGAGTGGGTGGACAAAAGGCATTGGCTGCCGCATTGCACCATCCGCACTGTACGTCAACCAGGAGTTGCGAGAGGTGAAGGAAAAGTTGCGCAGAATGAAGCAAGGCAAGACATGTAAGACGACTACGACGACTTCCGAATTTGGACGGTGATCAATCCTTCAGAAATGGTGACCACTTTGAAAGTCAAGCAATCCTTCAGAATCCCCCTATCCTGTGCCAGAGGCAGTGATCGCCACAAGAACGAATATCAAGCATTCAAGCAAGATTTGGAGGCAAAACTGTACAAAAACTGTACACACTTTTGTTCAGTTGCAGGATACTTTTGGAGCGAAAGTATTCAGATTTGGGAGACTTGGGAGAAAAAAAGCTGTATGCCGATATCTCCAGGATGAGCGGGAGACAGTGATCACCCGGTTCAAGTCGGCGCAGCGGCTACAGGAAGGCTATTTGCAGCAGAAACTTGACCACTTTAACTTGTTCGTTTGAACTTTTTCAAGATATGAACGATATGAAGATATGTGAAGATATTAAACAAATATCTGAAACATGATATGGCCGATTCGTTTGACATGACGTTCAAACAGCGAAATTGACGAGGCATTATCGGAGGGAAAAAACAGCATTCAAAAAACATCAGAAACATCTAGGAATATTCGGGGATATCTTTGAAACCGACAGAACTGAGGATCGAAGGCTTCCACCAAGACCTTCGGCAGGTGTTGATGGAAGAGGTCGCTAGCATACGGACATATACAGACTAATATGACAAGAAATGCATTTGTTCTCATCACATAAATCTTGCCTTTGGCAGTGTGTTTTCTTTAATCCAAACTTTGAGCAAAGAACTTCGGTTCACGCTTTGAAGGTGGCATGGAAAATGGAACAGGAAGCACTGAGGAAGGCTGAAAAGGCCCGAACGACGAGAGCGGTGGATGACCTTTGAAACTGTGAACCATCAAATGTTATGTTTTTCGTCACGAAACCTTTCGATTGAATTTCTGAACTGCGCAACTTTGTTAAAGCTGTTACACTCAGACACTTTATGACTTTATGGTGTCCACACATACACTTCGGCACGGAGACGCAGAAAGACTTCTACAATAGGCTTCCGACAGACTTGAACTCGAACCTCGCCGATTTTTCGCCGTGACCGCGACCGCGCCGATTTCGCCCTAGGCCAAGAATGAGCGAAAAGACGCCCAGGCCACAACGCGTGCCGTGAAGCTGTGACTCGTGCCGGCTCGTTCCTCCAAACCATACATAAAACGTGTCACTTGTGGCAAGGACCTCTACAAAGATGCGCAAGATCGACTGAGGATGGGCCGTTTGGTCGTTTGAAATTGTCACAAAAATCATCACGGCGCTGGACCTTGCAGGCTCACAGAGGACATGCTCGCGGCCATGACTGCCACATCTTGGTCAGGAAACATGGTGAACGAACTGATGCGCCTCTTGACATCACTTTGGCTGCACACTTTTTCTTCAAAGTGAGGACATTTTTCCGCGAGAAAACGGTTTTCATGAGAAATAAGTTGTTTAAAATCTGGTTTGACAGATTCGTGTGGATAGTTTGAATTCTTTTGATGTATCTTGAAAGTGACGAGGAGTTTCCAAGATTCTAAGTTCAATGGACTCCTACACGAGTTCTGAAACCATCAGATACTCCACCGAGGAAAGAACGAAGAAATTGCTCAGTTGTCTCAACGAGCTGTTGAAGTGGAGGCTTGGAGTGGACGTTGGACATGGAAGTTTCACTTTCGTCATGCTTCGCCCAGGAGATGTGCCAGGATGAAATGACGAAACTGGACGAGCTGCGGCAATGGCTCTGCGAATTCGGTCAACCAGAGGCCTCTGACGGTCAGGTGAAAAGCCTCTCAACGGTCAGGAGATGGCAAAAATATCATGAAATTATATGAATATATGAATATATATATATATACTTATTATTATATTTATATTATATGAATAATTATATCTCGAAAATATCACTAAAAACATCGAAGACTTTTGATATGCATTGGTCGCAGATGTCGCAGGTCGCCAGAGGTCTGAAAAAGTTCGTCAAGTCCAAAGGGGAGTTCACCGTACCAAAGGCCTGTGCTTTGCGTGCTATGCAGTGTGACATTAGCATTGATGCTTCGATGGGACGGGAAGCGCTGTTTTCAAGTGCTTTCAAGTGCACCCTACTGCACCCTCTGAAACCTGTGAAACCTGCTCGAGGTAGAAAAAAGTAATCCAATTCGACTGGCAATGGTCCTCCAGAGGTACGAAGTTGATAGACAGCTGACCGTGGATGTGACTTCCAAAAACACCCAAGGTCCAACGAGTCCAATGAGTGACAAAAGTGACAAAAGTGACAAGTGCCTGAAGGTAAAGAGATCGCAGCCACATCAATGCAAACTGACAATATTGACGGCAAGAATTCGCAGCATGTTTCATATATCTATTTATTATGTATTATTATGCTAGACTATATTATTTTCAGATTGTATTATGTGATGTTGTATTGATTATTTTGTATTGTATTGTATTATATTATGTCATATTGCATTACATTGTATTGTATTCTATGGTACTATGTTATATTCTAGTCTATGCTATCCTATTCTATCATATTCTACATATTACATTCTATTCTATTTTACATTCTATTCCATTCTAGTTTAGTCCATCATATTATGTTCTATCATATTCTATCATACTATGGTATGGTATATTTTATATTGTATTATACTATATGATATCATACTGTATCATATATTACATCATATATTATATCATATTCATTCATATTATATTATAAACTGTCTTGTATTATCTCTACAGCGTGCATGTACACCAGATATACGATATACATATTCGACGCGATTCGTTTTTGTATTGTCAAGTTGTTTTTGTCGAGGCTCGTCCCACGCTTTTGCCGGCGCAGCAAGCGGAAAGATGCTTTGGAACGCGAGGTCACCAGGTTTTCTTGCTTTCAACCTGTCAGCTTGAAACTCCGCGAGCTACTAGTCAAAAGGTAGAACAAACTTCACTTGACATACAGGATTCCTACAACATTCTGTAAGCACATGATAAGACTATTAGATAAGCATGTCATAGACAAGCATACGTTAACCGTTAACCCAGACTATGTAAAACGTTGCAAAGTCGATGTCAGGTGACCCAGGACTGGTGCCCTGGCGATGCTGAACACAAGCGGAACAAAGAACGGAGGGAACGATGTAAAGTCCTCATGGAACAGCCAGACGCCTGGCAGCAATTGGGCGGTTCCGCAGCGAATTTGCATCAGTGACATCTCATATTTTGTTTCACTCGATGTTTACAATTTAAGGTGAATGTCCGAATGTTTGAATGTCATGGCAAATTTATTGCATGTGAAAAGATTTGAAAAGAGATGACAAGATGAAATGTCAAAAGTATGTGGTCAGCCAATATGCACTTCCACCTTTCCCAAGCGCAGAAAGTGACCCAGTCAATTCAGGACATTCAACTGGCCGGAGAGGTGTGCTACAGCGCGGGTTGTGAGTGTTGTGCAAGATGTAACAGTCTCACAATGAAAAGATCCACTGTCGCAAGGCCTACAAACACATTTATTTTGCAACGTATCTCGTTGGTAGACTTCAGCGTAACCACCACATTTTAGAGTCCAACCAGTTGCAGGCATTCCAAGACTTCCCCAAATCCGGCCAGAACGGCTTTGTTCTTCGCACCTTTTACGGTCACAACACGTGGCGCTGGCGACTTTTCCGAAGTTTGTCAGCTCCAGCAAAGCTTCTGGGCAAAGCACTGGTACTAAACGCGCCAAACGACCATGAAAGGCACGAAATTTCAACTTCAAATCAAACGGTCATAAGTTTTTTTCGAATTTGACTGACTTAAGCAGTTGCATGTTTGCACGGCCCTCTCTCCCAAGGCTTTGGAAAGACGAAGGCTGCTGTTGCACCTCATGGGCTTTTTTCCAGAACATAGCATGGCATAAACTAGACTTTGGATCATCGCCATAGCTCAACATAAACCAAGAACGAGTAATACACGACATTATAAAGATAATATACCTACATGTGTACGTTATCTTTAAATTAATATACAGATACATACTATGCAGAAAATATAAATTGGTTGCTGCGATTCGTTTTTCTGGATTCCTTAAGTTAAACTTGGTCTAGTAGATTTGAGGACCTTCCAATACTCAATCATCACAAGATATGAACTTAAAAAATTGTTTAATCTGTTAAACTGTCCACTTTTGCAAATGTTTTCATAGATTTTCACAGATTTTTTCTCAACATCTTGGGGAACTTGGTTCAGGCCCTGCACCAAAGTCGCTCAGCAAGACGCCTTCGGGTACCACAAAGTCGCCACGGAAGTCCATGGCAGTCTCCCCGGAAGGAGCGGGAAAAAAAAAGCAGCGGAAAACTTAGAAACTTGGAATGTTTTCTTAATGCAACATGTTTTTCTTTGCAAAATTATCCGAAACTCACTACAAGCTGCAAAGGAACACTTGCCTAACATACTTTAAAAAGACACTTAAGTCGGAACCTTGTGTTAGCTACATGAGGAAAGTCCTGGCAGGACAGAGGTTGTTGTCACACAGAAGAGGCAGTAAAGACCACAGCAGCTTGGTGACAGCAATATTTCGTTGATTTCGTTCTGGAGAGACCGTTGTGATGTTGGACTTCCTTTTGTGAGTTTGTCCACACAGGCCCTTTTCACATCTAAACATCTCTGTCCCGACATCCGTTCATGCATCACGGTCAGACGGCACCGAGGTACTGCGTCTCCTGTGTCTCCCGCGGTGTCACGACGAATTTCGCGCACCGAGACGAAAGCTGCCCCCGGCGCTGACCTCAAGTCACCGGGAAGTTCCAGTTCAACTGCCGCAACGTTGTGGCGCTGCCAGGTTTGTCGTGAAGCTGCCTGTGTTGTTTGAGAGAAAATGTACTTCCACCAAGGTAAGACGCATTAAGAGTCCGCTTCCCAACCCTTTTTACATCCAGTTCTGCAAAGGTCGGAAAGCTTTGGTCCCAGAAGATGCGAGGGGTCCACGTGCTCGGCAAGGAGGTGACGGGTTTTGTTGACACTGGAAAGTACAGAAACAGAGAATGATATGAATGATCAAGTCCAAGTTTGGATCTCTCCTTGAAGTTTGGATCATTCTCTGTTTCTCTCTTCAGGGTTTGGGTCTCCACTTCGCTTTGACCAGGCAAGTCTGGACCTGAATATCCATCGCTCGCTGAAGATCCAGGTGCCGGGTGTGCACAGGTGACCAAGATATTGTGTAGTACACTTAGTACACCTTACGCCAAAGCGACAGCTGAATTTTCCAATCTGTTTGTTTGATATTGTGAATTTGAATGAATTTGCAATATGCGAATTTCAGTTGGTGGCTCAACTGTTGGCTACATGGGTGTTCTTGAAGGCGACTTCAATTTTCTGAGTCGGTGGGCTGCTGCTCCATGGTCCCGTTGGGACAAGGACTGGCTTCGTTAGGTCAAGTTTCTAATTTCCGCACGGTGGAGAATGACACTCGGCCAGGAAGAAGTGCCGCGTGCACTTTGGGAAAGTTTTTGGAGAAATTTGTGGGCCGATGCCAAAAAGATCTTTGAGGCCTGCCTTTTTGCTTTTTCTTTTCCAAAAATCAAAACTGCGGAAGCGTTTTTGCAGCAAACATATTGCGATCCTGTGAAGAGATTGAATATTGTCAGGCCGTGCCTCCTGATACTACCACAGACGAAGGGATACCAGTCTGGGAGGTACTTGGAGCCATTTCCACAAGTTGTGTTGGAATCACATGAAGCAATGAAGATATGAGATTGAAGAGCCAGGATGTCATGCATACTTCAGGGCCTTTCCTTGTGGGGTTTTGCCTCAATGACTTGTCCCAACGGTTTAGCAACAATTTGACACAAACTTTCAACCCTTAAGTGGAGAGTTTCACAGCTTTCAGACGATCTGAATCAGGGAGACCATGGAATTGCACATTTTTGGCAGGAGCTGAGATGGCAGGGAGTCAAATTTTGGGTCAATCCCAATCTGATCAAGTTGTTTGGTATGATTGCCAGACACGAAAAACTGTTGAAACTGTGAACCATCTCCAAGTTTCTCCCGTGGCATCTAATATTGAATGACACCCACTGGTTGTTGATGAATGAAAAGCACTGTAAGCAACGAAACACTTGAGTCATGTGTGTTTGCGCTTTACAATCCTTTCCACTTCTCTATGCTTAATTCATGGCAATTCTCAACCGTTCACCTTGAATCAGGATTGCCACCTGATTCTGCAGCGTTTGCGGAAGGTGATCTGCAAGAACCTGGAAGGTGGGCTGTCAGACATGCCATGCGCCATGCATTTGTGAAGGCAAGACGAAGATGGTAAACTTAGAATGAGGAAATGTGCGGAGTTCCAAGTTCTATACGCTTATATAAATGTTGTTAACATATGTCAGGATATAGAAAACTCAGAAGAGAAGAACCGTGCCAAAAGTCAATGAAATGATGCTGTTGGGCTGAGATGGCCAGGGATGTGACATCCCTTCTGGCTTTGTTTGTGAAGTTTGGGTTAGGACTGTCGCACCTACAACAGCTTCACAGCACCATCGGAAACGCCCAGAAGATTTTAGGAGACAAGAAACGTCGGAGTCTGGGTGGCATTTGTTTTCATTTTCAGGATGCACCTTGCACCCAGAACCACCTGATGAAGATGTGTAAACAGCGTTGGCCATGTTCTTTGCACTTTGTAGCAAGAAATTGGAATTTGAGAAATTTGAGATTTTACAGCTGTTAGAAATCCGAATGTTTCACAGTAAATGACAGTGAAAATGACAGTGAAAAAACTCAGGAAGGCCAAATCCGGTGGAAACAATGAGGAGGACTGGGGGAACAGAAGCGAAGTTTCTTTTCCTGGCACATTGGAAGATCACAACCTCCAGGTTTCATTGCAATGAAACAATTTCCAAAATGTCACCGTGTCACCCCAAGTATTAGTTTGAAGCCGACCCGACTCATGACTCAATCCCCGCATGAAGAGACTTCCGTCACGAAGCGTCAGGACCGTGAAGAGCGGGATCTCGCAGTGGCATCAGAATCCGCGCGAAATCTGCTAGACGAGTGTCGCGAGGCGACTCGAAATACAAAACGTGTTTTCCAATGACATGAGGAACATAAAGGTGAAGATTCTAAGATTCCTATCTTGCTGGAACAAAGCAAGAGCTGTCAGAGTTCCGATGAGTCAACGTGAGAACATCAGCGTCAGGTCTTGGCCGAAGGAGTTCAACATCAGCAGGTTCGCAGCCGGCACACGTTGCTGGGGCACGGTGGCATAGTGGCACGGACTGTCAACACACTATTCTGGATGAGCAATGTTATGCAATGTCCAAAGCAAGCTCCTCACAAAGGAACAAACTGACAAAGTTTTAAAATGCCATCATGAAGACCCTCTTCCCCATCATTCTTGTTTTTGCATGGGATGCTTTCTGAACAACTTCAAAGACACATCTGGATCTGGGCATCTGCGGCAAATGTGAGGAGCAAATGTGGCTCTGTGCCATGCTGCTTGGGCAGCTCTGTGGTCTTCGAGAGGCTTTGATCTCAACTCTTGGACCTCTCAAGGTGTTGGGTGAGGAGCATGAGGCCAGACATGTACAAGACGTGATACAAGACGACGTGATACTTTGGCATGGTGAATTTCATGGATTTCAAGACTTTTCAGAAGTGGAATGACTTCGGAAGCCGGAGTCATGCTTCAAAAAGATATTGGATAACGTATATATGTGTTGAATGTTGATTGATTGAAAAAAACAGATCTTCGAGCTCTTTTGGACTCTTGAAATGAAGTTCTCCAGCCTGTGATCCTTGCAGACCCGTATCTTGGGAGGACTTGACCTTGGCATGTCGTGTCCTGGTGCATGTGTCCCAGTTTCCTCAAATTCAGATGGAGGTGACTTGGCAAACTTCAGACCGCTAGGACTGCTAGGGCCTCATTGCTTTGTGCAACATTTCAGTTGGAAAGCCTACAGTCTCGCCAGTTGCAACTCAATCTCCAAAATGTCAGTGAATTTCCTGGATGGATGATGGCAACTTGGCTACCATTCCGAGCCCCTTTCCCTGCATTCAGACCGAGGTGATCTCGCTGGGGAGGCATTTGCATGCGTGGCAGAGGCGAGGACAGGACTTCACAGCAAATTCGTTAAGAGAATCTATCAAATTCGACGATAATTGGAGGTCGGTGAAATTAGATTTGCGGCAGCTCCAGAGCCGTCATAAAACCTTGGAAGAGGACGGGGGGACCGCATTGGACCCATGCAACAATATTCGTTCAGCAAATTCGCATATCATTTATATTTGTTTATGAATCTATGAATGGTTTTCCAAGCTTGGAATGGAACATAGAAGGACAGCACATTGTTTCTGAGGTTCTTTTTATCAGTTGCGATTTGGAATAGTCTCATGGTGCAATTTTTGATGCCCGGGTGACATCTTTGTATATGATCTAAGCTCTGGGCATTTCGGATGCCTGCCGCATTTCGGCTGAAATTGCGGCGTTTGAAGGCTCAGTAATCATGTCTATCATAGCATGAGAAATGACTTAGCTTTGTTTCACTATGCAATTCGCTTTGCATTCTAAACATGTGCATTGCGGGAAGAAAGACGGTCCGGTTTCCCCACAAAAATGCTGAAAGCACTATTTGAGCAAGATTTTCTCATGATCACGTCCGTAGATTGAATTTGCAGTCACCATCTTTGTGGTGCTGGCCTTACTATCTTCAGTCATGGCAAAAGATGGGGCAGAGCAAGTGGCTAGCAGCCTGCCACTGGCTAAGCTGGCAGCAGTCACATGCACCGAAGAGGGGGAAATCTTCGGAGTCGCTTGGTGCATTCCCTGCGTTCTTTTTTCATGAGTAGTGTGCCTTTTGAGTCCTTTCATGCACCAGTGAAGGAGCCCTTTAAACTAAGCAAAATGAAACCAAACTGAATGGATTGACAGTTTGTTTGATCGTGTTTGTCCCGGCCTGCCAGCCAGAAAGGTAGCATTTTACCCTTTTTCTCATTGTGCAGACAAGCTACATTGGCTTGATCGTTTGGCTGGTTGCTCATGACCATAAGCCATGATGTGCAAACGAGCATTTCCTTCGTGCCGCACAGGTTGTGTATCGTCAATCATTGGTCAGCGACAGCGAGGAAGAATGTCTTGCCAAAGCGTGGCTTTTACGCCTTGCAGAGTCTGAGGGTGGAACTTTCTACTGGGAAGCAACTTGACTAAGAGGTTCAGGATGATCCCGGCTTTTTTAAGTATTCAGATTGGTTGTCATACGTCTTCGAAACTTCGCCGGCTTAATGGGAAAGTCGACCTGAAACTTTCAGAGACTATAGTTTCCGCCATTGACTAAGGACTTCATACCATCATGCAAGCATTGCAAGGAAAAGCTGTTACCCGCAGTTGGGCAGTGTCCTGTGTGCAAAGGTCGCAAAGGAGCCGCCAAAAAGTGTTTTCCGTTTGAGTGTAGAGATTCTGCCCTGGGCATTGGATGCCGTCAGTTCACGGCTGGGTCTGGGCCGGCATATTGTGGAAGTCATCCTTTCTTCGGTGGCTACAGTCTTCCAGATCAAGTCTGTGGAGATGCCGGTCCAGCACTTTGGGAGGAGAAATTTTATATTTACGACAAAATGACGTATTTCATGGCAGCCACAAGTTCGGAGATCTACCTGCTTCCTGGGTACAGAGACGATCAGGACTGAATTCATGATTGTTCATGATATACCACTGTCATGTCCGTCTTGAGGGTTGGTTTGGCACAAGCTGAAATAGTTGACGCAGCGCAGCGAGGCCACCATACCGAAGCCCAGACGCTGTGTGCTGAGCAAAGAAGGTCCGTCAATCATCTCCTCATCCAATTTCAAGCAGAGCAGCGAATCAACCGCTTATTCTTCCGCCATTGTTCTGATGCAAACATTTGGTTCGCCACTGTCTTGGTTTGGCAGGGTTTATATGCATAGCTTTCTTCTTTTTCAGCTGGATCTTTGAGTTTGATTCTGAAAACGCAATTAGAAGCATCCAATACCGATGGTTGCACGCCAGACCAGGAGCAACTATGCGTTTTCCTTTTGGTGCAAGAGTTTGATGGCACCACAAATATATTGAAACGGGGCGACGCCGAAAACGGCTACAAGATTGAGAAGGCAGTACCTTGGTGCAGTCAAAATGATCAAGAATGGTTTTCTATTTGATGCATCTGTCATACTCAGTTCAAGGACTAGAAAGGCGTGGATGAAGGACATGTCACATGATGATGTTTGTTTCCCCTGTTGCTCATTTCAGGAAGTGAATTGCCCAGAAGAGTGCAAGTCGGTGGAGAATCAGATGATCAGACTTGGAAGTGCATGGACAGGCTTGGCAGTGTTTCATCGCCAAAACCATTTCTTGGTTCGTTCGTCCTTTAAGTGGTTTCCGGCAGCGATAACCAAATCTGCTTGAATTTGACGTCGCATTTGATGCACCATGACACCATGATTTACCATAATTACTTACGACTTATGTTTGATGTCGTACATCACTTCGGTGAATTTCATTAAGAAGCCACCAAAGCTGCATTCTAGGTCAAGGCCACCGCTTGGTTGGCTTGTCCAAGCGCAGCCTGTGGGTTATGGACCTGCCAAGCATGACCGGTGCCAACGGTGTGTCTGAGAGAACCACCGCATCGGACTTTGCAAGCAAGGTGTGGTTGTGAGAGTTTTCTTGATTTTGGTTCCCTGCATTGACCCTTTGACTCTGAAGAATGGTTAAGTTACATGAGCTGACTTCCACTGCAAGCTGCGGGAGTGCACCTGCATGTGAAATCCAGAAGCAAGACAATTTCTTCTGATGTATTCAATTGCACAACCACATAGATTTGGATGATCCACTTGGCAGCACCAGAGGTTGCATGGCGGAAAGTTATGGACCTCCCCCAAGAGAGGACGGAGAGGAAGGCGACAGGGGTGAGAAAGTCAGCGGCGTTCGGATTCGCGACATTCTTTTCGGACGAGGAAGAGTGTCCAGAAAGAATGTTGGCGGCAGGCCCTCAAGACAATCAAGTCATCATTTTCAGGAGAGATGGATCCTTGCATAGTCACTCGAGTGCACTCAGCCTCTCAATTCTCATGTCATTTTCCCCAGACCTGTCAGGTAGGGATTGTTAGATTTTTTGTGAGTCCATCTCGTCATCCTCCTCAACCTCTCCTCATCCTCGTCCTCCTCCTTCGCCTCCTCCTCGTCAACTGCGATCCCACGCTTCCAGTTTTCTCTGCCGGACCCCAACCGCGATCCTCCGCGGTCTATGTTCTCACATGGACTTCACCCAGCGGGAAGAATGTCAGAAAGATATATCAGAAGGAATGTCACAAAGATATGTCAGACAGACGGTCAGAAAGATATTTCAGAAAGAATGTCACAAAGATATGTCAGACAGAATGTCAGAAAGCGTGTCAGAAAGACATTGCCTAGAGATATTTCAGAATGTCAGAAGATATGTCAGAAAGAACGTCAGGAGATATGCCAGAAAGAATGCCAGAAAGATATGTCAGAAAGAACGTCAAAAAGAATGGCAGGAGATATGCCAGAAAGAGTGTCAAAAAATATGCCAGAAAGAATGTCAGGAGGTTTGCCAGAAAGAGAGTCAGGAGATCTGCCAGCAAGAAAGTGAGAAAGATATGCCAGAAAGAATGTCAGAAGGAGTGGCAGACTAGAATCTGCCAGAGGTGGACTGGAGGCCTCCGGACATGGTTCCTTGCGTGGACTTTTGCGGATAAGTCCGGCGCAGATGGTCGCAGTAGAGGAGGCGAGGAGGAGATGAGGCTAACATCTTTAAGATCTAACAGCCTTCACCTGATAGATACACAACGAGGGCGATGTCAACGTGGCTGTTTTGAAATGGCATGGTGAAGATCAGTCGAAGTAAAGTAATTTTGATGGTTTTTCTGGGCCTTGCTTCAGCCACGAGGTATTGCTTTGATCAAGCATGAGTCTGCGCGAAAGTACCTTGCACAGGGTGCAATGACAATTTTGGCTGAACCAACTGAGGTTCATGCATGAGACCGTGGCTTCTTGTGGAGATGCGTGGCAAACCATGGGGGGCTGAGATCTGCACAACCAGAATTACATCAACGGCATCAGTGCAGTGCCAGAGAAAGGAGGCTGGGAGTTGTCATTAGATCGGATTTAAAACAATGAGAACGCGTTTCACATGAGAATATAGAACACAGGCTATGCGGTTTACGAACACGTTGCCCGTGTTGGGTTGTGAAAGATGTGTTGACAAAAAACTGAGAGGACCTTTGCGAAGAGGATTTGTCGCCACTGACCAAGAACTGCTGGCAGTTGCTGCCATCAGTTGTCCGCATGCATCGCAGACACAGTGGTTACCTGTTCTTTGACGAGCGTGGCCGGATCTACCGCTTGCGTGATGAAGAAATCATCCTATGGAAAGATGTTGCTTTGCTATCCAATGTCGGTTGACCCCGTTCTGTTTGTTTGTGGTTGGAACTTCCATGGCCAAATGTTTGGTGGTTTTTTTCTTCATGTGTTGCCTACTTTTGGCACATACTGGTGTCACATGAGAAGAGTATATGCTAGTAGCCGGAGGTGCGCGTGAGCAGCATGTGTATCAACAAACTGGATCAATTGGAAAGTTATTTGTTTGCGAGTCCGAAAAAAGAAGCTGCAACTGCAACGCAGAAAGAAGTAGCTGCCAGAGCAGGCCAGTTTTCCATTATTTCCAAAAGCTCAAAATTCCGGGGTCAAACGGTTCCAGGTTCGTTGGGACATGGCATGTGCTTGTGAAAGGGCGGGGGAAGATCAAGTTTTCCTTTCGGGGCAGTGCGTTGAGTAATTAATCCGAATAGCATCTTGTGCACCAAGGCTTGGGTCGCTCCAAGTTTCAGCACAGATCCTTCACAGCGAATTGTCACCTTCAAGTTTCCCGGGGAGAATGGCGCAGGGCGTTCTTGCCTTCTCTCTATCTTGATGCGCTTCGAGTACTTCCAGAAAGCTTTGGAGCGTTGGCAAGAGAGCGCTTCCTCCGAAATCATTGTGACGGATGCCACCACAGAAACGTTTGACTTGTTCCTAGCCTATCTCCACAGCGGAGAGGTCGTTAGCACACGTGGTTTGCAAGGCTTGTTGGGTTTGTTCGAGCTTGGCAATAAGTATCTCTTGTCACATTTGGTAGCCATTTGCATGGCACAAATTTTGCGCGGCTTGGCTGCATTACTCTGACTTGGATGGGTTTCTGAGAAGGAACAGGTAGAAAATACATCAAAACACATCAGAGATCATGGCTCCATCAATACCAAACGGTTGAGCCATCCAACTTAAAGCAAGATCAAACGTTGCCTGGTCAGTGCAACACCTTGCTGGAAACATGTCAATTGCAATGAGGCCATGTTGCGGACAGACGTGCCCTCGAAAGTCAGAAAGCCAGTTTGATGGCAGACTTGTTGATTGCAGGTGAGAGTTGCTCTTGTGCACCATTCAAGTTCAAGATTGTGGATACTTGTTTCGGTTTAGTTTAGTTCGGTTTGTTTTTGGTTGAATTCGTGCCTTGTGATGTTTGTTTCCAAAAGTGGCCGACAACACTCAAAGTGTGCAGAGAGGCTTTTGAACCGCATAAGGATGTTATCGCATGCGCGAAACCTGAGCTCACGTATGACTCTGAATTTCTGTCGCGAGTCTCATCACGCTCAGTCAACATCCTGGCAACTTTACTTTCCTGCATGCAGCCTGAAGCCTCCACATACAGATACAGTTCTCGCAAGCGAAGGAAGATTCAGAGCTCTTACCAGGATAATTTGTGGAACGGAACACAAGGTAAAGCTGCAGCACCGCTGTGGAGCACGACTGGGGTTGTGCAGGCCACACCGACCCTTCCATAGTCATTCAATCCTGCTGTCCGGGACAAAGAGAGAATTGTTAGCCGTTAGCCGAAACTGCCGACATTCATTGTGATCACGAAAACGGGTTTACCAAGCTTCAGTTATTTTAAATAGATAAGATTGATAGGAACCCAGGATTTGGGTGCATTACTTGACATATTAGGATCACGGCCCCTGACATATAAGGATCACGGCCTTCCCCGTACCCCCGCCTGGTTGACCTCTTTTCCTTTCCTGCCTTTTCTCAGTACGTGCAGTCGTATGAGCAGTACTCGTACATTGTGGTAGAATTCATTCGTGCGCTTCAACATGAGGTCAATTTATATCATTTATATCTATTTAAGCTATACAAGTATATGTGTACATGAATCAATCTGGTTTGCCCTGCATTGGTTTGTCCGTGCTCCTTCTGTTCAGGGAATTTTGGGACTCACGACCCAGTGGTGCCACAAAAGTCACGGCTAGGAATGGCATGGCCTCGTGGGCGAATCGGATTCGCTCCTGGCAAACTTGGAAAGCATCAAAGGCCGGATATATGTTGATGATGCGGTTGATGCGCTCCGATTCGACCCACATGTTTCAAACTTGTTCAAACTTTCAACTGTGGTTTCTTCGCATCAATGCCGAGACAACTGCCACGGAAACCAAGATGTTTTTAGTGCTGATTTTTTGCTTTAAATTTAAATTTGATTTCCTTTCTTTGCTTTTAGAAGTCACTGTGATGCCATGAGTTTCCATGTTGGAGGACCCAAACTTTCTGAGCAGTAGGGAACCAATGGGACTGGGTGGAACCAAAATCTGTGGTTGATCAGACTTTGGTATTGCAAAATCTGAGGTATCAGGTCTGATTAGAGTGACTTTGTCATTGCGAATCTGGTACAAAGTATACAAACACATTATGATATAATGCTGTACCCCCTGTAGTTGTGAAGATTATAATTTTAGAAGTGGGCACCTGCCGAATGCCCGAGGTCCTTTCACTTGGAAGAGGCCATCATTGAAGTTTCTACTATTGTGCATTGCGTCTCGTCAAAAGTTCACTCATGAGGCCATGAATCAATTACCTGATAGAACAGTGATGGGGGAAAGACCCCTCCAAATTGGTGAATGTCAAGAAAAATAACTTTGAGATAACATACCTAGGAGTAGAACCTAGATAATCTATGATAATCTATGATCATTTTGTCGAACATTTACGGATCGTCCCATCAGCCTTGGATGTCAAGGTATCTTGGAGAATCGGTGGATGAGAAAGAAGGCCTGTGGCATTACCGTGACTGGCTGACCGACCGATACAAAAATGGGCAGAATGTGAACATTTGATGAATAGTCTTTAGTGGAAGATGCAGTTTTCTTGAATTGGATTCTTCCACTAGATACCACATTGTATCCACGCTGGGTGGGACTTCATGATTTCATAGCAGTCATACCACAGAGCCAGGAATACCACGAATGACTTCAGAATATTCGGAATGTGGCCATGAACCCCTCAGTGGCCATGCAGGTGCCATCAGTGGATCGCAAGATCCTGTTGGATTGGAAGACTCGCTCACAACAGCTGAAGGCAAAGCGGGAGGAAGTTGCTGTCTTGTTTTTTCCAGGAGTTTATACCCCACCTAATTATCCTAATTGCTTGGAATTGTTGAAATGATTCCGAACCCATGTTTGGCGTTGATGTTGTTCAACACCAAATTAAAACATAAGACAAGATGAATCTGTTGTTTCACATCATGACCCGTTTCTTCATGTTTCTTCCACTTGCTGCCATTCATTATGTAGTTTGATGGGATGATTAATGATATTCAAGGGTGGGTCATGGATAAGCCATGGATCCATCAAGGCTGGCCTTCGAACACCACTGGATGAGAGCGCTAAGTTGGCTTCAAAGGCACCTGGGAGAAATTTCTGACATCTTTGGACTCTGGACCACATTAAATGGACACGGCCTTTTTGTCGAAAATTGCCAGAACATAGTGCCAAATGGTAATGGCCTGATTTTTAACTTAATTCTTTCTCGGATTTTTGGTAGAACCCAAACTCTGTTGCAAGCTGGTTCCAAAGTGCGCCAGCCATAAGGGTTGAGCAAACGCCTTGACACGTACTTGAGACCTGTTGAAGGACTGGAACAATACAGACGCTGTACTCCTCATCAGATGGTCAGATGATGAACTAATGATAAAGTACCTAGGAATTGCATCATGTTGCATCCCTGCAGTAGAAAGAGCTGATGAGTTTGCATTCGTGGGTTTCTTCAGGTTCAGGGCAAGAGGACTGCCGGACTTTCTCGGATTTTCCATGGGCAGCAGATCAACCTGGAGCAGATTGGAAATTTGGACGGTTTCCCCAGGAGCGAAACCACGGCCTTGCTACGAAACAGATCCAAGAAACTCGATGAAGGCCATGGAAAGTTCAAGATGCAATAGGGTTTGACCTGATAGGTGATAAGATATTTTGGAGCACGTTTAGTTGGTTCAAAGTTCAAACCTGGTGATGTTGACAAGTATGTTTGCAATATTTCAAGTATTGTTTGATTGATTCATGCAGGTTGAGACGGTTGAGACTGATTTATATTGATTCAATTTGTTTCCCCTGTAGATTGGGTGTGGTTTGAAGGTCTTGAAGGTGAGACTCCGGATGCTCCAGCTTCGCAAGACAAAGAAGAAGAGACAGAGATGTCACCAGATTTGGAGGTCCAGTTTTTTGAGGGAAAACACATGAAAAATGGATCAAATATGATCAAACTCTAGCAGTGATCGGATCATACAATTCTGATTACAAACTCAATAGCAGAATTGCAGAGTTTAATTGAGTTTGTTGGATCCCTTGGGCCTGAAAAAATTTAATCAGAAGTGCAAGCCAGGTGCCGCATCGAATTTCACATCTTCATTTCTTGGGGTGCCTAAAACATTGAAGTCGTGTAATATCAGACATATCATGAAAGCTCTACAAGATTCTACAAGCAAATCAATGGAACACTAAAAGGCGTCACAAGAGTTCACAGGATTTCACTGATCGATATGTGACCATGATTTGACAAAAACTGGGCATCACATTGACGTCGTTTTGATAGGAAGCCATTGCCGAGTTGATGGCCCAGATGGTGCAAACACAGGAGATCGCTGACGGTTTGAAAATGTTCATGGTGGTCAAGAGTGTAAGATGTAGATCGGCACAGGAAACGCTTGTCCGGCAGAGTGGTGAGCCCAGCCCACGTGGAGGTGCGCAGAGCAAACGGCACAATTCTTGCGACAGTGGTATATATACAGATAATTATAATGAATCATATTGAAAAGTTTGTCAGAATTGGTATGAATGTCAGTATACATGTCTCTTTGGGAGAAAAAGCAGAACACAACTTCTGCCACATCAGGCTCAGCCAGTCCTTCCCGTCCAGGTGAGTGTGCCGAAATTGTATAAATATGAGTCAAGACAAGTACATGTGACATGTGTTAAATCATCTCATGTGTTTCAGCATTGTCTTCCATCATGTTTTCTTGACTACAGATAGAGGTTGGGGCTACAGAAGGATCCTGACTATCAGTGATTTTCACACTCCACATTCAAAACATGGAGAACAGTTCTGCAATTTTTGAACCTATGGCTTTGCTTTCGGTATCAACCTATCCTCGCTCGAAGGCCGCCTTTCTGCCTTGAGCCAGCCAAGACAAACGCCGAGACAAACCTCACGAGGTGTGGAGGATTGGAGGATGGCATGCTATTCAGTGCTGTGTCAAAAAACAATTCTTGTTTAAGACAGGGAAAGTGCAGACTTACTGTTGCAAACAAGAAAGAGGACGACACAGGACCACCAAGACAAATGGAAAGAATCAAAGGACATCAAATGATAGAAAACGTATCAAGATAGTCTTCCATGATCTTACATGTATGTTTGGATATGTTTGGATATACAGATGTATATGAGCATATATGGCCGATAGTGGTTTGACTGAATTTGTTTCTTCAGGTGCTTCACCTGCACCGAACTTTCTCTTGGAAGAGGATGTGGATGCACCAAAAGGTGTGGAGCGTCATGGACCGATTGCAGAAAGGTGTGTCTTCCATCGTGTCGCATCGAAAGGTCCAGTTCTTCCAGTGACACCACGAGGATCTGAGGGACGGCGAGAAGACGGTTATAGGACGATTTTGAATGGTTCAGTAGCAACAATTTATTCGCACGTTTCATCAACTTACATTGCATAATGCACAGGCAACTCATGAACTTTAAACAACTGAACTGACAACTGACAAATTTGAGGTTCTTTTGGTCCATTTGACAAAAACAACACGAAATAATATGATGTAATATGTATGTATATTTCTTAGGATTTTTTTTCCAAGAATCTGATGGTCTCCAGGCTCGAGCCGCGATGGCAGCAAGACGCCTCGAGGAGACACGACTTTTAGCATTGATGCCATGTGCATGTGCAACTCCATGTTGTGATGCTCCACTCCTTTAGCGTGTCCAATCGTGAGGAGATCCTGGCAGTCCACGAGGAGTGATTCAAAGATGAACCACGTTCCCGTCCATTTAGAGCTAGTTACAGACATAGGGATTTTCATAGAGAAGCCATGGAGATGCCATGCGATCTTCTGATTGTCGGACTTCAATGCCAGCAGAGAAAGGCAGAAAACATATTTCAAAAAATTCTAGACAACTTCGACATCTCGATATTCTTGGCAAAGTCTATGTATCAACAAATCGAAGCATCTTCAAAGATTAAAGGAAGGTTGGTGGCAAAAGGATTGGTTGCATCTCGGTCCCAGGAGTGACTTTTGAAGATTTGGCCAGTGTCAAGCCCAGCAACGCAAACTCAAGCATTTCAGAACCATTCCATCGAGAAGCACAAGAATCTCACCATAACACTTCGCACAACTTGCCGGTGTATTTTGATATAATTATTTGAGATGTGTGTGTGTGTGTGTGTTTAATGATGTTTCTTAATGGTGTGTTTGATTATTTTTGTTTAATCATTATTTTATGTCATGTATGTCTCCTTCAAACTTTCAATTGCTTTCTCCTTTGATGTTTTGAATCCCGCTTGGGTCTTCGTCCAAAGGAGTGGACGATGCCGGCTCGGATCATCGAAGCGAAGGCCTGTGCATGCTGGATCATATCACAATGATGTTGTTTTTGTCTTCAGTTAATTTCAATTTGTTCATGCCTAATTCAAGCCTTTTTGAATCGTTTTGAAACATGGCAGTCTTCATTTCACAACACTTTGACCGTTTCAGGGGAACGTTCAGCTTTGGGCGGCGTGGACGATGAGTTTCCAGATGCTCATGTGGGTCGGGTGCCCTCAAGATTCGTTGCAACTGTTCCACTGACAAGGGCTTTTCATTGCTTTTGACCTTTTACTTCTCACTGTTTTTTGTTCAATTTGTGTATTCAAAATTGCTTTGGCTAATCTTATTCTGCCTCAGAGTAATGAACTTCTAGACAGGAAACATTTGCAACGTGCAAAGTCCTCAGCTGCAAGTCTTTCTGCTCCAACATTCACCGTGCTAAGTCCATGTCACATCAGCATCGCCTCGACGAGGTGTTTTGGGGAGACGAGTTGATTGCGGTTGATGAAAATCGTTGAGACGATTTGATGCCACCCTTTTTTCACTTTGAATCATGGGAATTTTGTGCCGTTTTGCGTTGCTTTCTTTTTATGCCTGTCCCATCCTCCCACCAAATACTCTGAACACATGTTCACTTTGACATGTTTGCTCAGTCTACTGGTGTATAATAGGCTTTGCAAGATTGAGAACTCTGCTGACTGCATAGCAACCATGATTTGATGTGTTTTGGATGATGTCAAAGCATGTCGCTGTTCCAGCACGACGAATTTTCCATTTAACAAATCACCTCTTTTAACATATTGAAAATGGGTCCAAGACATTGGTATCCTTTTCTCGTTGTTATTTTTTTGGTATCGTGAGTTCCTGAGGTAGCCAACCCCAACCAATATCTCCTGGCAATCGAAGTCTTCGGAGTGCCAAGAGTGCCCACAGCCTTCGGAGTGCCAAATCGCAGGCGAGACGTGAACGATTTGTAGAAAGCTTCCATGAAAGTGTTTCGAAGTTTACCAGGGAGAATCTTTTTTGGAAGATCCCTGGCATGTTTCCAAGCACGTTTTTTGTCGACGCCAGGAAGTCTTGTGATGAAACTTTTTATCAAATTATAAAACGGCCTTTTGGAATCGGGTAAATCTTCAGATTGACGTCGTGGGAGCTATTTTTGGACGTGAGGCGGAGCTATTGGACGAAGCCTTTGATGCAGCTGGGCATAGATTTGTCAGTCGTTCTGATTTTTTTTCCAGCATGGCTTCACAAGACACATGGTCGCATGACCAAAAACCTCCCTTTCTGACCTTCAAAACCATGCCTGGTACCCTGAAATTGAAAAGATGCTGTGAAACCTCGGCAGACCCAGGAATTGTTGCAGAAGCGCCTGGATGATGCGAAAACACCTTCAGAGCGTGCTTACCAGGCGCCTCAAACGGATATGATGATATGCAGTGTGGAAAATGTGCATCCAAATCCTGCAGTCTTCATCCTCTTTCCGAGTCCAATTTGGAACTTTGACTCGTTGAGTCAAGCCAGGCAGAACTCATGGACACCGCCTACCAGGTCTGATGGTGCAGATGGTCACTGTGACGAACGGCAAGTTGTTGCGTTTTTGCGTTTTACCTGCATCATTCCAACAGAGCTCTTTGTGGATCATTCGGCAGGAGATGAGGAAGACCCTCACAGAGACGGACTGGTCTCCGTTGGTCTCGGTTTGGGAAACATGGGAAAGATGGTTCGCTGATCCACGATGATCCATGAAATGAATCAAAGATTTGCAGACCGGCCAAACATGTAATGAAGTCAAGTGTGTTTGTATGTTTTTTCAACGACTCCAAGTCAAGCTCTGTCTTACTTCTGTTAAAAGACTCATCAATGTTACTTCAGAAGTGACATCAGAATCCAGATTCTTCACATGTTCTTGAAGGATGCCTTCTTCTTTCAAGATGAGTGTCTTGGTAGCATTGCAGCATAGCTTTTGGAAGCAAAATCCGGTATGGCATATGACGCACTCTGGTGCAACTCCTCATGTTCCTTTTTCCAAGATTCCTTGGAGAAGAATATACCTTATGTATTTCCTATCTTCACTAGTAGTGACCACCAGAAAAAGCACCAAAAAACGCACGGGCCAAAATGCAAAATATTGTGGTTGCTTGTCTTGGGTGCCGCCCAAGGCACGAAAAAAAAAGCACGAAAATAAGCACGAGAAAGAACGAAAAAATACACGAAAAAAAGCACGATAAAAGGCACACAAAAAACACAGAAAAAAAACAGCACCCAAAAAACACCAAAAAATAGCACGGCAAAAAAACAGGACCACCACCAAGGGGAAACATATATAGAAAAGAAAAGGGACAAGCACGAAAAAATGCACAGAAAACAGCACCAGAATACAGTGGAAAAAGCACCCGGAAAAGCACAAAAAATACCACCAGCAAAATCACGAAAAGACACCAGAAAAAGCACGACAAAAAACACGGGAAAACCGCACCAGAAAAAGCACGCAGGAACACATAAAAATGCACCAGAAATAGCACCAAATAAAAACACAAAAAATCATGAAAATCATGGTGCTCCCCCGGGATGATAAAAGTAAAGGCAAACCATTTTATTCACTGTTAGTGGGGTTAGGGTAAACCCAAATATACCAAGAAAATACAAGGAAGGCAAGAGGTGTTCAAGCCGATGTTTTTGGGATTATACATTCAACTATCCGTTCCACCAATTCAGATCTATTTGTCATTACTTGTAATTTGTAATCCTTCACCTTAGCCTTCTGTAGACCAGGAGAGTTCTCAAGTTCTCAACGAAACATGTACGTAACTTACGTAACACGAAACCGACGAAACCTTTCCATTTTCGAAGCTTTTCAAACAAGCCAGGGGCGATCCACAAGTGGATGACTTGGATGACTTGACCAGCTTTCCAAGGGCGAGGCCACGATGGCCACGGCCACGATGGCCACGGTTTCATGCTGCGAATCAATGAAAAATTTCGGAAGGCGAAGGCGCCGGGCAAGCTCTCAATCTGCAAGCTCTGGAAGCGCGAGGGCCGAGCCGATTCATTTGGGCTGTCTTTTTTTGATTCAAGCGATTCAAACGAACAGGTTTTCCTCTTGGTTTCAATCATTCAATCCAAAATCCAACAACTCGCACACCTTTTAGGAAAGGCCACTCTTTGAGCATTCCCGTTCCAATACAATTTTGTATCTTTCAAAAACATATCCGTCATTTCGAGAAGGTTGAAATGTGCAAAGGTGGGTCATGGTGCTCCTATTGCCAAATCAAAGTATGAAAGTCGCTTGGCGCTCTCATGTCTTGCCTAGAGAGAGGGTGGTGCATGGGGGCGTGAGTTGAAGCAAAGGGCCGTGTCCCGCACAACAGCAAACCCAGTGAATAGATCGAGACTACAATCTGTCCGTATATGTCTGTATAAAAATTTGTGTGTAGATATCATGTATACATATATACATAATAGAGGATTCCTGCAGAATATATATTTCGAATGGCAATTTTGACTTCGGATGTTGTTTTTAACATATTTTAATTTCGATCTGATTTCAAGTTATGCTCTGTCAAAACACCATGCAGGTGACGACGACAGCTTCTTACATGCACGCTCAGACTCGGAGGCAGGAAGGTGACTCCGAAAAACTGTGCCCAGGGGTGCTGTGCCCAGCGAAGATAACGCGTTCGTGGTTCCGATTGGCTGCAATTCCGTAGCCAGGCTCTTACCTGGCCATCAAGAATGTCCAGGACGGGACATACCATACCCCCGTACCAGCGACCCAGGCAAAGACAGGTGGCTTTGAACATTCCAACTTTAGGAATAGTATAGTTGGATATCATTTGAATGTATAGAAACAATGATAGTCAATTTCTTAAATGGGACAACCGTTTTATCAAGATGTCGTCGTCTTCTCCGATGTGTTTCATTCTCGTTTGTGTCAAGCTCCAGCGACCCCAAAGTCGGAGTTGCGAGGACGGCTTCTGGATTGTCCTTAGTGAAGTCTCGCTCTTGGGCTGCTGGCATACCAAGTGCCACCAGAGGCACAGAGGGTTTGGATGCTTCGATGTCGTTTTGCTGCCGATGTGGATGAAACATGATGCAATATGATGAAAATGTTATGAAAATGTTAGTTTTCAGGCGTTCACAAGTGCTAAAGAATTCTATAGAGAAGTTATTCGGAAAAGACACTCTGTCATTTTGATTGCAAACCGCTGCAAAGACTTTAGGTTTGCACGACAGGAACAGAGACTGAATGTCATCCGATCATCTTTTGGCGTCAAGTTAACTCGAAGAGTTGCTTTAACATCACTTAAACTGTCGCTGCTTCGACGCAGTCCCACATCTTCACTGCTTCGCTAGGCCGAACTCTCGTTCGAACAGAATCACGAGAATTGGTCCGAGTCGTTCATGGCAAATCGGAGCGGGTGACCTTGCAATCTCCCAAGGCTGGACGGGCATGACATGACATGAACTTTCGGATCACTTCATGGAGTATTCCACTTCTGCCCTGGCAATGTCTCTAAAGGGTAGACAAAAAATAAAATCCATTTAACAAAAGCACAATAAAAACATGTATCTCGATTAGCTTCGTCCCCCAACGACTTGGTTCACTGAAGTCATTGTTGATGATTGTTGCATGGTTTTTGCATTTGAGCCTCGAGTTTTGCATTCGGTGAGGCCGTTGGGGTTGAACTTCTTGAGGGCCGGCCACAGCGTCTCGTTGCTGCCCAACCCGTGGGCCGACGACGTTTGCTGCCGTTGTTGCTTCCTTGGAAGCCTCAGGACGCATGCAATGCATGAAGCGAAAGAGAGCAGTGATGATTTCATAGGATGGCTTTTTAAGACGCATGACGGACTCTTGGAATAGAAGGATAAAATATGATAAAATATGCGATACTTGATACAAGAAAGTTTCATGACAGCAACGTGAACACGTCGCCGGTTGCAAACACATGCGCTTCTCCACCGTGCAGCGAGGATCCCAAAAAGTTTCATTTGGGTTCCTTTGGTGGAATCAAGGGACACGAGGCCCACCTCTTTGTCTGCCAGAGCGGATCTTCAATTTACTGGACACGCGACTTTGCAATAGTTCCAGAGGGGAACTGTCGTTTTGCAACACTTCCAGCATGACGATCTCCTGCACTTACAAAAATAGTGAAGAGGAACTGCCTAGCACAAAACATGGCATCTAAATTAGTGCAGATCAGCTAGAATGCTTCAACAAAGATCGTTTATGCTTTGTTCCAATTTCTTTCTCCTAATCTTGCCATCGCTCCACCCACTTCGACTCCATCGCACTGGATCCTTGAGAGGCCAGACATACAATCGCAGCAACTGTGACCGTTGGGTAGCCAAAAGTTGTAGGAGACATGGGTCTTTCCAGAATCATGGTATTTCTAGATGTTATTCTCGAATTATGTCTCCAAGTAGGGCTCCGTATGTCTGTCAAGTATCTCTAACTTGAATGCTTAATTTGATTAGCCGATTCGCCTGCATTTGGCGGAGCGAAGTTTCTGATTTCTTCAACTCCGAGGCTCCAATGCAGTCTGAGCAAGACAGGCAGTTGAAGAGAGAAGCCTTGGTTTACCAGGCAGCAAAGGACGGAAGTGATGGAAATTTTCGACAGAGGGTTTTGAGTAAACACTGAGAACTATGGAAGCCACTGTCTGGAAACATTAATGAATCTCCATGAGTATCGTATATCCATCAATATCCATGAATGCCCATGTTGATTGAAGTTGAAGATGTAGCTTCAGCAGCTTCAGCATGTGACGTTCAGCTGAAAAGCTTCCAGGTTAGTCGACCCAGCACTCCAAAGGCACCCAGCGAGGAGGTGCGGATGTGCAAGCTTCGTCCAAGGGACGGATGACTTCTGTCACTTTTTTCCAAAAAACTCAAAGCTGTGAGGGAGTTGTGAAGCTGTTTCTCTCCAAAACGCTTCGGAAAATTATACCAGCATAGACCCCAGATAGCAAAACCTTTTTTTGCATTTTCAATGTAAAGAAAAATCCCCCCCTCCAACCATAGCGCAATACAATGGCACCCTGCAATGGCACCCAGCAATGGCACCACGTCCACTCCCTCAAAGTTGGTCGTCACCTTCCCCCAAACCATAGCACACTACATTGTACAATGGCACCCTGCAATGGCACCACTCCCTGCCCCCACCATAGCACACTGCAATGGCACCGTGCAATGGCAGCCAGCAATGGCACCACGTCCACTCCCCAAAGTTGGTCGGCCCTCCCTCTCCACTATAGCACACTACAATGACACCCTACGATGGCACAGCAATGGCACCACGTCCACTGCACCCTGCAATGGCACCGTGGTGCCACGTCCAATCCGCCAAACTGGTTCGTCGCCCTCCCCCCATATTGGAAGTAAGAACCCCTATAGCTATCGCTATCTGGGGAAAAAAACATGATGCCCTTGTGGGACTTGTGGGATGTCTGATCTGCAGGGATTAGTGTTGTCAAGACCATTGTCTGCTACGTCACGGCCACTCTCAGCGACGTCGCGTACGGCAGAGCTTCGCACCTTGGGAGCAGAATTGAAAAAATGCAGTGAAGTGAAGTTTAGTTATACAAAGTTGAAGCGGAAGAATTGAATTGAATTGAATTTACTTTTAATGAACTGAATTGTTCAGTTGAATTTTTTAGAGTTCTGGAGTTGTCTATTTTTCGAATCAGTCACTTCGGTTGAAGAATCCTTCCGAAATTTGTCCCAGATGACAGTGCTTCGAGTGCAAATCTCCCCGGGCATTTGTGCGTTCCTGGTGAGGAGCTGGAAAAGAATCAATTGAAGCTGATAAAATCTAGTGATGTTTTGATGTCTTGTGGAGAGGTAGCATTTCTGTCTGAGTTTCTGAAGGAGTCTGGTCGAGGCATGCGACACTACATCACACAGGAAGATCTTCAGAATCTTCAGCCACCAGAGGCAGAGGCAGATCGCTCCGAATGTCTAAAGTTTGATTCTAGATATGTCGTAGATATGTCCAAAAAGCCGTCTGTGATTGAAATTTGCTGTTGCTGTTGCGTTGTTGATCCTCTTTGCAGGCTCCACAGGTATCGATCCACACTCTTCAAGATGTTCACACTTTTTTGGAGGAACTTCAGAACACCACTTTGTTCAAATAGCTGAAAATTGACAGGTCTCTTTTACTCTTGAAAATGCGGTCAGAGTCGGGAGACGGATGCGAACACTGTAACCTCGATGCCTGCAGAATGCTTACCCTAAAACGCCAACGTTTCAGGAGCATTGGACACCGATTGACAAGGAGAAGCTGAAAGATATAGAAGAGCGAAACAAGGACACTGTTGGACACTGCATGGAGGGAGTGTGCTGGGAATAAGAAACCTTAGTGGGCTTTCCACTTGCACTAGCGTGCTTTGAGAACAACTGAGTATTATCGAAAAGTGCCAGAATTGAACCAAATGGAAACATGAAGATAAAAACGAGCAAAAAGAAGGGATCAAGTGACAAGCTGACGACATTTCATTCTTGTTGAGTTGTTGAAACAAGATCAGAGGCTACCTTGTTCCAACGAGTTGCCCTAGAAACGCTAGAAACGCAATGGGAATGCGCATGTTTTTAGCAGCAGTCGCGGAGAGAAACCACATGATCCGGACCGAGCAATGCCATACCTCAAGTGCATCACTTTTGTATCAACTTGCGCCAGGCCGTTGGTGGCAGTCAGGAAGATCTCTCTGAGGACATTGGAATTGAATGGAATTGATGCATTGATGCATTTGCAAATGTTTTTTTAATGTTTTGTCATTCACAGAAGTCCACAACTTCCACTTGTTACTTCAGTTTTGTTCATGCCTTCGCAGGACGATGGAGCCAACGAGGAGGCAGGAAATGATAGGAAATGCAGACTGCTGAGGCTGAGATTCAAATATTCGACAAAAGAATGGGAGATATTTGATGCTCCCAAAAACTTGTGATGCTGCGATACCTGTCATGGTTCATGGTGGCAATAGCCATGCTTGGCAGGCCTATTTGGATGCGCCATTGGATGACATGCTGATGAGGTGTTTAATCTTGTGTGTGCGGTCTCATGACTTTTCCTGGAAATGTACCAAGTATGCTTCTTGTTCTGCACACTGCTCGAGACATTTCGGTCATGCAGAATGCCATTGCACGATTCAAATGCTTTGCCTGTACTGCACGCACATGTTGGGAGGCCACAAACACCTGCATGGCTGTTGGACATCACGAATCCACAGTCCAGGTCCGCGTCACCTAGCGAATTTGTGATGCATCGTTGGGGATTTTTGATTCGGTCATGTCATAAGAATACTTCAGCTACCAACATCACTTTCGACATCGTTCGACCTCTGGATTAGGCCAGTGGAAGATGTACCTTTGGATGACGAGGATCCTGGTGAAACGAGGCGACCTCGGGTGTCGTACGTGTGGTGCGTGTCGTACCCAAAGAGTTGGTGACAAACTTGGAGAGGCAAATCATGGCACTCTCGGACTTTGCAGTCAACGAGTTTGGACCTCAAAAAAGAAAACTAATTTTCCATGTTTCATTTTCCCAATGCAAGCATTTTAGACCTTCCATTCCCATATTTTTGAGGTCTCCTGAGACCTGGGTGGATGGCAGCTTGGTCAATTCAGTCAATTCAATTGAATTCAATTCGATGTTTCTTGCTGATCTAAGTCAAAATACTACGCAAGAGGATGAATGGAATTTAAGAGATGGAAGAGATCGCGGAAGATCTGAAATTCTTGAGGGACTTTTTCCCATTGGTTTCCCTGCCATTGTTGTCGCAGCCATGCGATCATGGGACGGCGGGACTGGAGGTACACCTTCTCCATGGGAGGTGAGACCACCAACGGCTGAAGACCTCTTGATAGTTCCCAAGCCACAGCAAGTGCACCCAGAGTTTCCAGAACAAGCAATCAAGCAAAAGAAGGTGCTGAGTCAATTGATGCACTTCTTGGAGCCTTTCCATCCTACGCGGCTTCTGGCACCTTTACTGTGTCGAGGTTGCCCACTCCATGCAGCAGCCGAGCATCTACAGGCGGGTTGCAACTTGAAACGGATTTGGCTTCGATGACTTACATTCAAAAGCTAATATGTAACCTGCGATGGTTCACTATTGGTTTCCAACCTCCAGAAATGAAGTCAATTACAGGGCAGTGATAGATATTTAGCGTTACTGTAATGGTTAATAGTGATACCAGATATGATATATCAGTGATATCAGATATCTAAAAATTGTCATTTGCATCCTACAACGTCATTGTGAGCTGCGCAGGCACTCCACGGACCTTTGTAGCACAAGGGCAACGCTGCAGATCTGCATCTGTACAGGACAGGGATGGACAGGGCGAAAGCTTCAGCAAATTTGCATTTGAAAAAAGGCAATCATCAGTTGAATATTGCATTTGTTCAGTAGATTTTAGTAGGTTAGCTTACTCAATACTTTTTTGGGTTAATCAATTTTTGTTGGCATTATCCATAATAGTTTCTGTAATTCCGATTTTGGTTTCGTGGTTTAAGGAATGAGCGCAAAATGAATGTCCAAACTCTGTCATTCCTAGGATTCGGCTGGAGTAACATTGCCTGCCATCAGTGGGCCAGTCATGGAGGCTTGGAAGAGAAATCCATCGGAGCGAAAGCATTCGAAAAACTGGTTTCACTGTGGTGATTTGTGGTGTCCAATGTGGTGGTGACATGGGATTTTTCCGTTCTTGTCCTATTTTCGCAGCCCAAAGCTGCTCCAGTTGGCTTCAGCCACAGTGTGCATTTCTGCGCGGGTTAAACGGTTAAACCAGTCAGTATGATGCAGGTTGATGAGCCAAAGCACGAGGCTTGGTGCGAATCGACCGATTTCGAACGATGCGCATCGCTTGGGCTCCAATCGGAAAAAATGGCTTCATTGCGATCTTTCACAACCGCTGGGCAGGTGCCGCGTCCTGCCAGCGTCGATCCCGGAGGCCAGGGATGGATGTCGACCCGTGGTGCCCGTTCAGTTTTTGTACAAGTTGTATCTATGACATCGGTCACTCAAAATCATCAGTCAAGAAGCAACTGTCAACTTTGCACCACATTAGCCACAGGTTTCTTCGATGATGCTCATTCACTTACCTTTGCTGAGGCTCACATCAACGCTGGCGTTCAGTAGCACCTCAAGGCAAATTCCTCAGTTTCAATGTCTTCCCCGCAGCTGCCAACTCTTTGGCACCATGGCCCGAGTCAAATGCAAGTTGAACAGTTGAAGATAATTCTTGCTGTATTTACAGTGAAGTACAGCAGAGCTTTGTTGAAGCTCTGCTTTTCTTCAATTTATTTGTCTGTCTCGAGTCATCAGTCTCACCTGGCATTCACCTGGCATCCCATCCAATGGTCCGGCCAGGTCTACTGCCACGATCTAGCAGCCCAGACGTGCAAGGTTCCTGAATATCCGCAGTTAGTGTATCTAAATGCCTTGTAGCAGGAGAAGTGTAAGACCTGAAAGCACTCACATCAACTGAAATTTGATACTTTAATATGTTTTTGCTGCTGGATCCTGATTAACTGATCACAGGAGAGAATCACCCTGAGTCGCAGACTGAGAGAGGTGCGACTGCAACATGAACCGTTCTTGAATCTTAGAGAAAAACGCAGTAAAACAACTGATGGTCTGTGGAAGCAGGGTTGTACTGTATTTGGTTGTTGAAACTCGCATGTGTTCAAGACATTTTTTCAATTTAAGCTCGTGCAAGGTTCATAAGCATTGAAGAGCAAAACAATCGACGTTGTCAGTATCATCGGTATGGGTGTGAGCTGCGGTGCAGGAGTGCAAAAGATCACCATAGGCAGGACATCGTTGTGAGCCACTCTGATTCGATGCACATCACAGCAAGATCCGTCAAGATCACATGTGCGTTCTTTTCTTGAATGACTCATTCCGTTTGCTTGGCAGGCAGCGGAGTACCACATCGTCCAATCTCTGCAGGACTTGAAAGGGAAAGTGGAGAGGAAAGGGGAAAACACGATTCCCCGTCACATCCGGGCATTTGCTTCAGTGAGTCCCAAGGAGGCCCACTTCTTCTGAAGAAGTACCTGCAGGCATGCCTGAAAAAAATTCAAGAAAAAGGTGCAATCACGTAGAGAGGAGCTGCACGGCCATGCAGCAACCCATGTGATGTCTAAATGTGGTGTTTCATGAGTTGTTTCATGCTGTTTTTTCGTTTTTCTTGTTCTGCGCACTGGTGACTTCACAAAAAAAAATTGGTGAGGCTTCGGCAGTGTGCAGCGCAGAGTTGCAGAGGAGAGCGATGATCCTGTTTTCTCGGTTTTCTATTGCAATGCTGGAAGGTAGGAATGTCTCAATGTCTCAACTTGCAACATGTGCATCTGACAATGTTGGCAGAGTTCACAACACACACATTTTCAATATTTTTCAATGATCTCTTCGTTTCTGTCTTCAAACATTTTCAAACCACTTGGTTTGACTTTCAGGAATCGCGTGGAGGGTCCAAAACCACTCAGTGCACGTGTGGCACCTCAGTGTGTCTTTTTTAGAGGACTATCTTCATTTTCCCTCAACATTCCTGAAGATGGCGATGTAAAGATCGATATCAGACGGTATCAGTATATATATCAGTAAGATAAGCTTAAGATGTAAGAATTTACAGATTTACAGATTTACAGATGTTCATATCATTTGTATTCATTCACAATCTTGTGCGTTCAATCGTCAGCCCGTGGGTTTGCCTTCGCCATTTCCTGTAGTTTTTTTTGAGATGTTCCTCTCAGGCCGCAAAGCACCGGCTGTGCCAGAGATTCATGGGTCCAACGAGAGGAGAGAATCACAGGCGGGTCCAGTAGAGGGCAAAGTTGTTAAATGCGACTAATTGAAGGTCATACTAATTTGCAACTACCTGATGCATGATTTTCATCAAATGGATCACTTTTACGGTTCGTCATCAAACTCGACCGACACGTGATTTTGTTAGTCCTTGGGCAACCCAGCTTGACACCCAGGTTTCAGACAATCGAATCGGGTGGGAGGTATAATCAGAATACGAAACACACGAAAAACCAACTGACATTGATTTTGTTCAGGCCAGCGACGCGTCTTCAATGGCTTTAGCTGCAACTTTGGCGCAGAAGCAGCTCTTGGACAAGATGAAAGGCTGCTCGATTGGCAATCCTCCATTAGTATCATCCCTTCCCATCCTGAGTTTTTTGATTTGAAAAACTCAATTCACAGATTCAGCTTCATTGGTGAATGGCCCAGGCAGACCGCAGACTGGCAATTCGCGTGGAAATGCAACGCCGCACGTCACTGGATCAAAAGCGTTTGTTCAATCAGGAACAAGAGCGACAGCAGAGGGACCAAGACAGTGTAGTATACAATAGTTATATACTGATACTTGTATAGATGCAGTTAGATTCGCTTCTATTGATATCGTTAGTATTATCAAGTTGATATTGTTCATATTCTGTAATCGTGGAGACACTTCAATATCCTTTTAGATTGATCATAACAAGTACAGATCTTAAATCAGACTTCTTGCGCATTATATCAGTTGCAATTGGACCTGGCCTAAGGCTGAGAGCAGCCACTCAGCAGAATTGGCTTTGGATTGAAATCAAAGAGACAGAAGATAGACAGAAGTTGAAATCAAAGTATGTCAAAATTACGTGTCCGTTGAAGAATTCCAACTCAGAGTGGGCAATTTCCATTTGAACACCTTTGCACACCTTCAATGGGCCAATAGGATTCACGTTGCAGGCTGCAGAGTCTGCGGAAATTGTTGGCAAAAATCTGGCATGATAAGGAAGAAACCGCTTGATAGAATCTGGGGAAAATTGTACTGGCTTGGCAGGCACAGAATGTCCTTGTAGCTTTTGGTATCATAATGTGAACTGAGATGCCAAAGCTTGGTTGGATGTCTTCGTCACAGACTCAGACAATTTCCAAATTTCCTTGACTTCGAAATCCACACATCACGTTCGAGTCGAAGAGTTCACGTGGAAAAGGCACAAGCCAATGTGGAACCGAAGGTGCAACGAGTGCTTACCAAGGCTCAGAGTTTGATGTGTTTTTTGTGTTTTATGTCTGACGTAGTCTATGATGTGTTTATGCATTTCTGACGTGTCATCACATCAAGCGCCAGGGATTGGCAGCACAATTGACCTCAGCTGCTTGGTGGCAAACGTCGAATTGATACAACTCTGGTGTCCGATGAAGCGTATTGTTTGTGCGCTGATGAAATTACACAATCTTGCGCGTGTTCAATGGTTATGTTGTTTTTCCGCATCTTCTTACTCGACAGCATTGTGTCCAAGGGACTTGTTGCTATAGTATATGCTAGTACACAATAATACATGAGCGCTGGTTTCTGTAATACATGCTGAGTTTAATTTGATGGCAGAATATTGTATAAATCAATATTGTATTATAATGAATAGTGAATAGTGACATAGAAAATACGTCAATCATGTGTTAGATATATGACAAATGTGAAAAATACATTGAAAAATAATACATATTATGATAGTAATAGAATATTATTCAATCTTAAGAGTCGAGTGAAAGTGTTACCGCAACCAGGAATGCAGCCAGGAGCTCAGTGTTCATGGTGATGCTATACGGCTTGGCATGTTTTCCCTCCTTTGTTTATACCTTTAAACACGGGGTACTGTCTGGTGTGGGCATTGGAGATCGTTGGAGTGCTTCGGTTGAGGTGTTTTGGCTGCAAGTGGTAAGATGCGAGTACCTCAACGCTCCTTGGCTTTGATTTCGCTTCTCAAATTTGAGGTGAAGAAATGGGATGACACTTTGGATCTTGTAATTTTTCCTCTTTTCTTGTCGAACAAACCAATCCGATCTTTTCTCAATGGCCCATGCTTCACATTTCCTATAGCCATGATAGCTATGGGATCGCAGGTCGCTTTCATGCAAAGAGCTGAGCGACCAGCAGCGCTTCAATAACTGTGATGGAACGCTGGTGTCACCGCCGCATGAACTTTTGTCCATACCGTGCATTGAAGGAGATGCTGCAGTGACACAGTCTCAACAAAATGTTGGTAAAGGAATATAATTTGCTCAAAATGTGTTCGAGCTTCAAAGAAACTGATTTGCTCGTTCAACACAAACGTTTTGCGGCATCGGCGCATGAGCGGCAGCCGTAAATGGCCGGCAGCTGAAGCTCCTGGCGCACATTTGTCCAAACTGAAGCAACAACTTTGGATGGCAACGTCACATACAGTCACACAACAGCAGAAGACCCAAGATATGTTATTCCTTAGATAGTCAGCTCATTAAGCTCATTCATTCAGGCTAATTCTCCAATTTTTTCAAAAGTCATGCTAGCAGATCTTCATTTTTGACATGAAACGAAGTACTCGTAGCATGAAAATCATACAGTTGTTTGAGTCAGACAATGTCCGGCCAAAAGAGAGTCGAAACAGAGAGTAATATAATTCCAGTGACATCCGAAGTTGATCCGCGTTCTCTGTCCATAGAAATATCCACCTTGGAACCCTGGAGTTTTCTGAGTGATGAATGTGCAGGTAGCCTTGCGATCGTATATTGTTACAGACTTGGAAAACTTCTATATCCACGGTGAATCTGAAATGAATGCCACCTCTTGGAGATCCGTGCAGTTTGCTTACGGAATAAGTTTTGTTTGAGTGATGCTGATGGAGATGTGGATTGGACGCAAACATGATTTCCACATATTTCCACTTTTCATGTTCATCTTGGCAAAAGCATAGTTTGTTGTCCCCAAATCTCGCCAGGTTTCTGTTGTTGGACACTTTGGTGCTCACAGCCGATGGAGGCTTCCAACGTCCCGGTGAGACCAAACCGCTCTTCCCCAAAGGCTTGGCTTTGGAGCAGATGCAATCACTTCATCGATCTTCATGGGATATCTAAAATCTACAACCTGTAGACTCTATAGACCTCATCAATTTGGGTATTAATAGGTCAACAAATACCTGACAAAATCATCTGTTTTGTGGTGAAGATCATCTTCACGGCACGAACTTCCGCCAGGTGGAGTGGAGTTGAAGTGGCGTTGGGATGCAGCAGCGTTTCGTATCGTCATCGATTTCTGGAAAGGCACGAAACAACGAAAATGGTAAAAAAATCCGTCATAGTTTAACGTGGTGTGTTGTTGCTACTACCCTATCATTTCATGTGGAATGCTGAAAGTTGCTGTGCTTCTTGGGTTGTCAAATTGCGGCACTTCGCGAGATGAACAGCTTCTGGATTGGCGTTGGGACGAGCTCAGCCCCAGCAAGGCAGCAGCTTGAACCACTTCGCACAAAAAGCCTCTAAAGGGCTCCAACCACATGCCCTGAAAGTTTTGCATTGCTAGTTTTTCAGAAGCAGGATTCAAAATGGGTCAAATGGAATGCTTGCACATATTTGTGGGCAGTGTGATGACAGTTTTGTTTCTGCATGGTGTTTTTTCTCCACAAAAATCAAGACGCATGTTTTGCTCCAGGAGTTACGATTTCCAAGCTTAGTGCCAGACTGGACCGGCGTCGGCCATGTTGGAAGCTTCTCAGCTGAAAGATGTTTCGTCACAAGAAAGTGTTTACACCGGGTTACACTGGATTAAAAGAGATTATTGGATCCTAAAATATCCTGAAATGAGAAGCAAGTTTTAGCTGTTAGCACATATCAAATGGCAAGAGGCTTGAAATGAGTAAAGCATGGATATCATAGCTTCAACAAATAAGGGCAGAGATTCCCAGTCTCTACGCATCACATGAGACAGGTCGATCCTTTAGCTACGACATGCTGAGTCTTGACGCAGAGAATTGGCAACTTTGACGCATTCTGACAACGAAAGGTGGGCTTCAAGAATCTGTCCTTGAGTCCTTGATCATGGGCTGCCTCGGGAGATGTCCATGAGTCATAGACATCGGAACACCTAAACAATGTGGTATCTAGAAACCTGAGATCTTCTCACAGATGAACTTACAGAACTTTGGTTGTTACGCTGTCAAGCATTTCAAAGAAGTGAAAAATAACAGGTTTGTTTGTCCCGTTCTCCGGTTTCTTCCTGATATGAAACCTTGGTTTTTTGCCAAGGCATTCAGATGGCGAGTCGCCCCGTGTGGAGCCGAAGTCGCCCTCAGATCACCTGGAGGTGTCGCATGGCGGCATGGCATGTGTTTTTATGATGTTTTTGATGCTTCGACTGAGAGATGTTTTAAGCCCCTTGGCAGGGTGCAACGACAGAGGCACATGATGCTTGATACAGTTCACATCAGTTCACGTACAGATGGCTGTCACAAGGCCCCTGTCATGTGGCGTGATTTGGAATTCTTGTTGCTTCAAGATGTGGCTCCGCTGTGTCATTTTGTTGCTATTTCATTACATTTCACTAGATTTCACTTCCGTACGTCCATTCTCTCGGTTTTTTCTCGCCACAGGCCAAGATGATTTTCCAGGCCGCAAAATGAAGGACCCAAGACTCGGTGCATCCAATTGGTCACATCATATGATCGACATAGTTCAAACATGTTGAACCATACACGAATCAAACCAAAGTGTGAATGAAAACACTGTTTTTTTACTTTCACTTTGTTCACTTCGTTCCCTTTCCATTATTTCAAAGGCCAAGGTGAGGTCCCACTCGGGAATAGATTCGAATTTCAGGACTTGAACTTGGCACAACATGCGCTGAGTTCGGTTGCCAACCACCTCTCCGAAATTCTGTAAATGTTTCAATTGACATAAGAACGTTCCCCCTGATCACTCCTGATTACATTTGCACTACTCACTACACTAAGAGATAAAAAGCAGCAGTATGTTGAAAGGTAAAGCAGTATTTGAAGGAAACAACCAGCAGGTTTGAAGCTTTTTCTGGGCCTGCCCCTGCAAAGTCAGCCAGTGACTTGTCCGGTGGGTTGCTGGAGTTAAGATTCTTTTTGCCCAACCTGTCCAGCCTGCAAAATGGCTTGTAGATAGAAGAGCGATGAACCTTGGAACGCAGATCAGATGACAGTCATTGAGCGTTCAGCCAAATTTGATGAAAAGGTGATAAAGATATAGAAGATGTGAAGAGGATTGGGAAATTTATATGAATGCTGAATTTGAGATGCAATCCAGGTCATCCATGCAGAAATGAAATTCGTGTACAGATAGCTTTGGCCGAGCCTGACCAAGTTGGCAGAAAAGCCACGCGAATCTTTCATCTTGGCGTCTTAGAACCACGGAATAGAGACAGTTCAATCGAACCTGAGAGATGAATGGATTTGCCTTTCAGAACAACAGCTCTTGATAATCCTGCCGCTAATTTTCTGTATTCTTCGTGAGCGCTGTACAACCACCTCTTGCTGGGACTACGAGCGTCCGCTATACCCATGCACTCACTAGTTTGTTTGTGGATGGAACGATCTTGGTCTGCCCATGTTCAGGAAGCAAGATCCAAAGTGAAGGCGGCAAAAGGGATACTGTATGTCCATTCAATCAATATTATGTACGCTTGTTAAATGTACACTCACAACCTTCAGATTTCTTGACTTTAATAATTGGACGTTTCAATGGAGAGGTCAAGCAAGGAATTATGCTGATGTAACAAAAGCTGTCAAATGTCAAGTGAAACAAGGACTCAACCAGCAGGGAAAACGCAAATCAGTAGCTTACTGTAAGCAAATCATTCACTTAAGCCAGTGAGCTATTGTCTGTGGTCACCATGCCCAATTTGCCCTTGGCGCGGCGACCAAGACAAGACATGCAGTTTGGCAATTGTGAAATGGAAAACTTTACGATCAAGTGACTTACGAATTTGGTTGCCCAAGATGTTTGAAGTTATGAGTTGCTGCTGGTGGAGTATTATCCCCAGTTGTCCTGTGTTTTGATGTGTTCACAGCCTTCACAATGAGTTTTCTACTTTTCCGGAGCGAATTGTGGGTTCAAACCCTGCACTTGGAATCTCAGGCGTCTCCCACCTTGGGGTGTCGTGGGAAACCTTTGGAGGTGCAGAATTTCTGTCGAATTGAAATGTCGAAAGGTATGAATTTGTCAAGGCAAGTGCCTGGGACATGTCGACAGGGAGCATGCTATAGCACTCCTGAAATCATACGGAAGAGTCGAAATCTGCGTGTTTTCTTTGTTCTTTGTGGATGTCAGGACCTTTTGCCTGATTTGTACACACCTCAGTTCGGTGTTGAACTCCATGCTGAACAAATCCAGCCTTACCTTTCGAACGGCAGCTGATGCCCAGGGCGATTTCCCTCAGGGCGCTTTATCCAATGTCTTCGTGGAAGGCAGGGCATTGCAGTGATTTCTAAGTAGACTCAGACGTTTGCCAAGTCCTATATTTATTCAGCATCATCGCAGCAGCTACATGTTGAGACTTGCTCCTTGTGTGCAAGTCATGGACGAGTTGATACTTCATTTGGTCAAAACTGATGTGTTATAATATAGACGTTTTGCAGTCAGGAACAAGGTCACAAGAAGCCCCCACGGATCAGCATGGCAATGTTGGACAAGGCACTTGTGAGATTTCGCATTGAAACTCATTTACTGAAAGTCTGTTGCCGTATTTTGGTGACCAACTCAGCCTAGATACATGCACTTGTCATCACTTCTTTACAAGCTCAAATCCGCCAAATCTTAGGGGAGATTCCCATTGTTGATTACGAGCGGAATGAAGCTTCTGGATCATGTTCTATGAGTGCATGAACCCATGGGAGCCACACATGTGGACAAAATGGAAGAACTTTGACGTGGTGAGATTTGTTTGAACATTGTTTCGCTGCGATCGCAGTTGGAAAGAACTCCACGGCCAAGTCCGCAGCACTTCAAGAGCCTCGTAGAAAAGGCCATTCACGGATGATCATGGTCGACATCACAGTATGAGAAAGGAGTATAGAAATGTAGCTCTTGAACTGCGAGGATTTGTTGAGCTGTTTGAGAATGGTGCAGCTGTTTTTCTTAAATTTGTATATCATTTGTATACATTTGTCTTAAAAAGCTTGGAATACGTGTGAATGGATCGCTCTCATGTTTGGCTTCAGATTGAGCATTGGGCAGGCAAAAGACGGCGCTGATCCAAAAGAGTCAAATCAAGAGGCTCTATTTTCTATCTTGTTGGTTGGCACATGTTTGCACCTTTGAAGGACTGCCTGTAGTTTTGTTGTTGATTTTGATCCTGAGAACTTTAGATGTTGATTTCTGAAATGCAGAGCGAGTTCTTTCCTTATGAAGATGCAACTTTGAAACAGGTGATGCCAAAGACTTTTGATGAGAAAAAGGCTGTTGAGAAACAAACGCTGGTACCAAAAAAGAAGAGCCAGCCTAAGATTCTGCAAGATGAAGAGAAGGCTTGGGTAGTTCAGGGTGTGGAATAGAATCCAGATGATAAAGGAAGCAGTTTTGTTGAATTTCTCGTCGTGTTCGCTAGGATATGACAGAGTTGAACGTTTAAGTGGAAGCAACAACGTTTCAAATTAGCATGTTCAACGGCTAGCTTAGTGGCATAGTGACATAGTGGGTTTCGGTTCCCTTGTACGGGCCCCTCTATTGATATTCCAATTTAACGATAGCTTGATGAGTCCTTCGAATGTTAGTCTTCCATGGTGCATGATGTCGCATGTTTCTTTGATTCTGTGTTCATGTAACAGGCAGTTCCGCAGAAAAGAAAGGGTGCTCATTTGGACAGCGTCACTTCGCCTTGTCCGATCTCGGATAGCCTCAAGTGCATACAGCCCCAACCGATTCAGCCATCTTCAAAGATGCAGCCAGAGAAGATGAAACCGCAGAAGGCACTCCTTTTTCAACTGGGGCACACTGAAGGTTGAGTGAGGTGACAGAGATTTGTTCACAGTGTGTTTGTTCTGCAACAAGTCTTTGGACATTGGGAGATGAAGGGGTTGACCCTGGCATTTTCCTCAAATCTCTTCTTCCTGTATTCACTCAAGAGAGTATACATCTGGTATGACTATCCGAGATAGATTCATGCACATGAATATATCAGATATCATTTATCATATATCATATATCACGTATCACGTATTATTTATCATATCATATGTCATATATAATCTATGCACGTTTCATACATTGTCAATGCATCTGCCCTCACCCCAACCATGTATATTTGGCCATGATTGTTGAATCGTGAGGCTGAAAGACAGAAGGATTTGCAGAAAAAGTTCCCTGAAGTATCCAATAGCGAGCCATCCAAGACAAAGACTCAGCAGGTGTTGGAGAAGGCATGTGACATGTGTTTTTCATTGTTTTGTTTGCTTTATTCTTAGTTTGCAGAATGTCATGTAGCATTCTTGCAACATGGCCGTATGGATCATCTCTGATGAAGGCATGCAAGAAGCAGAAGTTGGATAAACCTGGCCAACAAAGCATTGGAGGCAGCAAGAAGGACTCAAGCATCTTCAAGCTGCCTGAGATGTTGAAATCATGTTCGGTTCTTGGGTATTCAGACTACGTTTTGCCAAGAGGCAACATATCCGCGATACATGTTGATACTGTTCGACGCTGTAATGGAAAAAGGACAATTGCATGCAATTTATGGAATTCCTACTCGTCATGGTGCTTCTTGCGAAGGATACATTGAAAAACTCCCAAGAGAAGGAGAATGCACCAATCCAGAAGCAGAAGGCACTTAGAAATTCGTCAGGAGTCACAAAATCAGTTTTTCGAAGAGTCAAATCGTAGCTTAGGATTGGCTTGCGAACGGGTCATCATGGGTCATTCTTTTTTGAGTGCACAAACCCACGTGAACAAAATGGAAGAACTTAAACGTCGTTGAATTTATTTGAACATTGCAACATTGTGATGAAAAATCATGGTGAAGGTAGCGGATTTGAAGGAAGTTCAGCTGCGATCGCAGTTGGAAAGAACTCCACGGCCAAGTCCGCAGCACTTCAAGAGCCTCATAGAAAAGGCCATTTACGGATGATCATGGTCGACATCACAGTATGAGAAAGGAGTATAGAAATGGAACTCTTGAACTGCGAGGATTTGCTGAGCTGTTTGAGAATGGTGCAGCTGTTTTTCTTACATTTGTATACATTTGTCTTAAAATGCTTGGAATGCGTGTGAATGGATCGCTCTCATGTTTGGCTTCAGATTGAGCATTGGGCAGGCAAAAGACGGCGCTGATCCAAAAGAGTCAAATCAAGAGGCTCTATTTTCTATCTTGTTGGTTGGCACATGTTGCACCTTTGAAGGACTGCCTGTAGTTTTGTTGTTGATTTTGATCCTGAGAACTTTAGATGTTGATTTCTGAAATGCAGAGCGAGTTCTTTCCTTATGAAGATGCAACTTTGAAACAGGTGATGCCAAAGACTTTTGATGAGAAAAAGGCTGTTGAGAAACAAACGCTGGTACCAAAAAAGAAGAGCCAGCCTAAGATTCTGCAAGATGAAGAGAAGGCTTGGGTAGTTCAGGGTGTGGAATAGAATCCAGATGATAAAGGAAGCAGTTTTGTTGAATTTCTCGTCGTGATCCCTAGGATATGCCAGAGCTGAATGTTGAAGTGGAAGCAACAACGTTTCAAATTAGCATGTTCAACGGCTAGCTTAGTGGCATAGTGACATAGTGGGTTTCGGTTCCCTTGTACGGGCCCCTCTATTGATATTCCAATTTAACGATAGCTTGATGAGTCCTTCGAATGTTAGTCTTCCATGGTGCATGATGTCGCATGTTTCTTTGATTCTGTGTTCATGTAACAGGCAGTTCCGCAGAAAAGAAAGGGTGCTCATTTGGACAGCGTCACTTCGCCTTGTCCGATCTCGGATAGCCTCAAGTGCGTACAGCCCCAACCGATTCAGCCATCTTCAAAGATGCAGCCAGAGAAGATGAAACCGCAGAAGGCACTCCTTTTTCAACTGGGGCACACTGAAGGTTGAGTGAGGTGACAGAGATTTGTTCACAGTGTGTTTGTTCTGCAACAAGTTTTTGGACATGGGGAGACGAAGGGGTTGACCCTGGCATTTTCCTCAAATCTCTTCTTCCTGTATTCACTCAAGAGAGTATACATACATCTGGTATGACTATCCGAGATAGATTCATGCACATGAATATATCATATATCATTTATCATATATCATATATCACGTATCATGTATTATTTATCATATCATATGTCATATATAATCTATGCACGTTTCATACATTGTCAATGCATCTGCCCTCACCCCAACCATGTATATTTGGCCATGATTGTTGAATCGTGAGGCTGAAAGACAGAAGGATTTGCAGAAAAAGTTCCCTGAAGTATCCAATAGCGAGCCATCCAAGACAAAGACTCAGCAGGTGTTGGAGAAGGCATGTGACATGTGTTTTTCATTGTTTTGTTTGCTTTATTCTTAGTTTGCAAAATGTCATGTAGCATTCTTGCAACATGTGCAACATGGCCGTATGGATCATCTCTGATGAAGGCATGCAAGAAGCAGAAGTTGGATAAACCTGGCCAACAAAGCATTGGAGGCAGCAAGAAGGACTCAAGCATCTTCAAGCTGCCTGAGATGTTGAAATCATGTTCGGTTCTTGAGTATTCAGACTACGTTTTGCCAAGAGGCAACATATCCGCGATACATGTTGATACTGTTCGACGCTGTAATGGAAAAAAGACAATTTCATGCAATTTATGGAATTCCTACTCGTCATGGTGCTTCTTGCGAAGGATACATTGAAAAACTCCCAAGAGAAGGAGAATGCACCAATCCAGAAGCAGAAGGTGGGACCATGTGACCAAGTATTTTGTATTTTAAGCGCGACACAAAGCAGAAACCACGTGAAACAATGCAGTCAGTTTGGGATTCAGAACTTAAGTTCCAGGTGGCGGAGCTTCCATCTGCTCCGTTGAGATCATTCTCTTCCGAGGCTCCAGGGCAAGACTGAGAATATTATGAATTCAATGAATGCATTCTAATGCATCTAATATAGAATAATATGAATTATATAAATATATGATCAATATACAGAATCTGATTCGAGACTCATTGAAAAGAAGTTGAAACATGAAGAAAATGTTGAAACCATGGAAAGTGATGTGCTTCACCCGAAACTGCTCTAGCCTTGAGGCGTCAAACTCCATGGGTTCGGAGCTCACCATCTTCCTGCAGGAGGGGGCTTGGGAGAAGACACATGCAAACATTTCGAGCAGCTATGAGCCCATGATAGTCCATGAGTCTGAAAGTTTAGAGTTTAGGGTTTTTTTTTTGATGTTTTTTTGGCACATCCTCGATCATGATGATCATGGCCATGAATCTTGTTGCGCTCAGAACTTGGCCATGCGCAAAAGCCTACGCGCCTGAGTGCACAATGTCACCATGGGTGTGATGAGTGAAGGCAGTGAAGGGCAGTGAAGGGTGCCCTTTAACCGACTGCAGCACCGGAAGGTTGAGGCGGTTCAAGATCAGCCATGCCTTTGAAAACAAAATTGCTCGTACAAAATTCCTCCGTAGATGAGAATTCCTGCTACTTAATAGTGATTCTGAGTCCCAGGTGCAAATTTGAAACGTCTCTTGTGCCTACGTTCCGAGAGAATTCGACAGATCACCCGGCACAGGGTTCTTTGCCATGGTGGTAACAACCTTTCACTTGTTCAGTTTCGTAGGCAGTAGGTAATGAAAGTCTATCTGTCAACCTTGCAGCAAACAGGCAGTAGAGGGAGTGCAATGCTACGCCAAGATTAACATAGATATACATAGATTAAACGAGCATTCTGGGAAGCAGCTTCTTAGGTTATCAGATTTTAACGGTCCTTCTTAGTGTTGGTAGGTGCCACGTATTTTCTCGTTTGCTTCACCAAGGAGAGAAATTTTGAATAGCACTGCCCTTGGCCCTTGAGACCGCGTTTGCTTTTTTTATGCTGAAGTTGACTATTGGGAAGTGTTTTCATTCTTTGAGATTATACACTCCCTGTGGCAAATTTTGAAAAATTCATGGCTCGGCTTGTCTCTTCACCATCGAATATGTGGACCCTGTGCGACATGATGTGGCCTGCATGTGCTGAATTTGACGTAAAGCCATCAGTGTTTGGCCATCCCAACGAGGGTGTTTTGGCTTGGGATGGATGAATCAATGACCAAATTCATTGAACACGCATTCGCTGCGGTGTGTGCGGATGCGTGCTGGCTTTTGAGCATGTTCAAACCTCCAGCCCTTAGGGCGTTTGGATAGCCCCAAAGGACAACGGGTGTGGCAATGCTTGACATCAGTAGAAAGGCTTCCAACGAAGTTTCACACTGAAATTCACATTTAGGGTTAACTACATCATCGCGTTGTGGGATACAGACGATCTTTCCCATACCGTTGATCCTTTGGGATGTCTGGGGATGTCTCCTGGCATGCAGCAGCTGCTGGATGATGTAACTCTGTGGGATGTGAAGTGAAAAGAAGAGAAAAGGATGCGAACAGAAAAGTGATTTGGAAAAAAGAACACAATGAAATCACTTTCGTGTTTTCAGTGCGGTTTTTGTGATAGGTTCCTAGGTCTCCAGTCCGCGCCACGCAGGTGGAGTTCATCCAGACACAGAGTCTAGCCAAAGCCGCTGGCGCTAGCACTGCACCCTCAAGGCCGAAGGGGAAACCGAGGAACCGGGTGAAACCTGTGCATTTTTGTGCATTTCGGAGGATCTGAGATTCTTGAAGACTGCGATTCCCAGTGCAGTTTGGCTTGGAAATTTGGTTGAAAGGCGGCATCCTGCCCAAAGTGAAGATGCGTTCCTCTACTGCTTGAAGGCGCGCTTTAAATGGAGGTCATTTTGAAAATGTTTAGATGGAAAAATGCGGAATGAAACGTGACGACAGCGCATCAGATCAGAAGACAACAGTAGGCTTGGGACTGCAGAAGATACAACCTCATACCTGTGACATATTCTTAGGTGCATCAGGTGAAAGGGAGTTGACTCGTAGCAGTGAATTCTGCTTCCTGAGTGCCTTATTACAACCTTTGCAAGCAGGTGTTGGACATCATCTCTGATGCGGAAACACCGCATGCAGGAGGCATGGCTTCTGGTGTTTTCATATTTGTACATACTCGTGAGGATCTTTTTTGATAGCCCTTTTTGTATGATGGTCTTCCATGCATGACCTTAGTCAATCCTTTCTGTGTCTATGAGACCATGACAGACTATGACTATTCGTATTAATATGTCCACACAAGTAAATACAAACGTAATAAGGAGTACTTCATACGGAGGTATGCAGTGCACTAGTTCACACACACAAATATTTTACGTACTGCGTAGTAGAGTATGCAAAATGACGAGTCAAAGAAATGGGTGTTCGATTTCTACTTCGCCTGTCCATCTCTCCACAGAGGCGCTTCTGCTTTGGCTTTGCAGCTTTGCGCAGCAGTTGGTTGAAGCCAAAAATGTCGCAGAATCTGATTCCATGTGCTTTGGAATGGTTGATTTTTGAACAGCTTTGCCATACAGATAGTTGCATGCAGGTTTTCTACATAGTCAATTTGCATGTTTCTTTACTTAGCTACTTGAAATCTTGATACTTGATTTGTAATGGTGGGCACCTCCAAAGATGGAAAAGGTGTTGCAGCAAACCTGGATTGAAGATCGAGTTCTGGCTTGATCGTTTCATTGATTTCATTGGCTCTTAGCACCAAACTGCCCTGAGGTGCGTGCACATATCTCTCAAAAACATACAGCCTAGACGTGGTGATATATGACACATGATTCTTCTTGCATGCACTGCAATCCAATATATCGATGTTGATTGGCAAAGGAACAGGAGTCTTGTCATTTTATCCATCTTCAGATTTCCCTTTGTGAACCGAGCATAAATTGGGACTTGCAAATGCAACAAAACACTTCACAAACACAACAATGCTTTCTGATGGATTTGAAAATACAACATGACATCTAGAATCTAGACATTTGAATATATCTAAAAATCTTAGCTAGCCACATCATGTGTGTGAAGCCAAAGAATGGGACTTGGCGGCGCCGTCGGGTTCTCAGTTCATTGGAGAGGTATTCAAGCAGCAATCACTGGGTTTGCCTTTGGATTCAGGCCATGCACAGCCCAAGGCCACTTTGGATCATTGTCATGCAGCTATGCAGGATATGAAATGAAGAAGTTAGCTCACTCCGTGTATACCCTTTTTGTAAGTCTGTGTTTCCTGCAAAGGCCGGAAGGTTTGTTGCCGAGCCAATGTTGATTCGATTGAGGAGAAAAGTTGTATGTTTCTGTTCAGTTGAAGTGAAACTTTGATAAGTGGTCTAAGGCTGATTTCTCACCCTAGCCAGTTCATAGATTTCACAAACGCGAATCACATTTTGGACTCGAATGTGTTTTTCTCATTTGCCAGTGCTCGTGGCCTTCCCTTGTTTTCTTTTTCTTGTCATGAGTGGATGTCACGAAAATGCCTGGGCAGGTGTCCCAACAGACCTGCAAGATCGAGGCAGTTGCGGACTCAAGTAGTTGATATGTGCATGTTGCCTTCCATTCCTTTGATCTGTTTTTACTCGAAAATTCCAAAAGGCCCGCAGTCCCAATGGGTCAGGGTTCAATGGATAGATTTCTTTCATAGCTCTGAGCATTGCATGGCCAGCGGTCAAAACCCTGGCCGAGGTTGAGCGTCTCAAGTGCAGCCTGGACAAAATGAAGACTTTTTCCTGCTTTGTTCTTTGTGTGTGCATGATGTGTTTTTTCCATGTTTTCTTTTGTGTTTCTTTTGAACTATTTTTGAATTGGGTTGGGTTTTTTGGCTTTTGATTTTGTTTTCGTTTGTTTGGTTCTTTGGATGTGATGTGACCCAGACCGGCACAATTCCAATCCCATTGATTGACTTGACCCATTGTCCCACCATTTTCCGTTTAAGTTCATCAACCCCGAGGCAAAGTTCACTCAGAGCATGGCAATTGGCCAGTGGAGGATGCCAAAACGGCGGCCGAAGTCAGGGCCGTGGAACTCTTGCGCTATCGGTTTTTTCCGATTCTAGAAGCCTGTTCTCACAATCACCTTCCAGCCAACATTTGTGCCAGTTGTACAATACACATGCAGTTAACAAAAGCATTTGCCATGTATACGTGTATACAAAAATATATTTGCATAACTAAACATGCCAAATATGATTCACCTTTGATGTCTTCATTGATTCTAAGATTTTGGTTACACCCAGGCTGGCGAATTGTTCTTAACGAAGCATTGGCCTTAGACGGCGGACATGACGGGCATCCGTCCTTACGGTATGAATACGTTCCAGAGGCAGAAAGCCAATTTATTTTGTAAGTTGAGAAGAAGTGGTGTTTTACCTGACCGCCTTCAATGAACTTGTTAAGAATATTGCACGTGCCTTGTGGCAAGATCATTTGCGTCAGTTTGAACGTTTTCCCATGCAAATGATTCCATTTAAAGGATTTGGCCTGTTGCCAGTTGGTTTGTGTGAGAAAAAATGGTGCAGTCCATGCCAAGTAATTCACAGACAACACCGTCCCTTCTCCAAGTGACCCTCGTATTGTTGGCCTATTTATGGCCCATAGGAAGCCGCTGCCAACGATCTTCGAAGAAGAGGCGCTGCGCTCAAGGAATTTCAATGCTGAAAAAACATGAAAGACATTGGAAGATTTGAACCAGAAATTGAAACATTCCTTTGGCCTTCAGGTCTACGTGGCCTTGCCTCCGGCGAACTTGCGCAGGGCGTGCCTTGGATTCTGTTTTGATGTGGGAGCTTGGGAAATCTTGGGAAGTTGGAATTGTTGGTTGCCGCTCAGGTTTGTGCAAATGCGTTTCACACGTCATTCGTGATCCAGCAACATGTTGTGACAAGCTTGCAGTGCTCCAACTTAGCTTACGGACTTCTCAGGGCAAGCCGCGGCCATGGCAACTGAGGAAGAACGGAGCCCTCCGCATCGCGTCGCTTCAATGAAGGACGCAGGCTTGGGTGGATGAAATTTGGGCAGGACAAACGGCCAACCAAGTAGTTACCGTGTTTTTTTTTCCAACAGAAGATATACAAGGAAAGGACTTTAATGAACATATCAACGTTGATGAGGCTTGGGGTCGTAGTATTCCTTGCTGTGGGGCACGCAAAGAAAAAGAAGAAGAAAATTTGGATGTGCAAATGTGTAGTTTTTATCTAGAAAATGACACAACCTTCAATACCCGTGTTGGCCCTTTGGCTCGAGACAGGCAAAGTGGTTTCGACTCAACAAAAAGACTTGACAGTGTTTGTCAGCAGCTGTTTCATGAAAATGTTTTGCACCTTTTGTGGTTGCATTTTTCGGAGGGCTCCCCAACAAAGGCCTCCAATGTCGCATTTTCATGTACGGCATTGCATGGTCGTTGGTTTCGATCGCCAAGGCGCCTTTGCGTGACAGTTCAACAGACCTAATGATCTAATGTCATGCATGTCTGTAAGGTTGATCTGATCTGTTGAACTCCAAGGTTGATGCAGATGCATCAGTGCCTTCCCACATTGCACCCTTGCCTGAGCTGTATTTGCAGACACTCGTTGGTGCACTTACAGGCCGAGCACTTGTCGCAAAATTGGTTTAGCATCGTTTTGTCTGTGAACAACTCTGGAAACCTTGGAAACTTGGACAGGTGAAGCATTGCGAACTCGCAGCGTGACTTTTGTGGATTCACGTGCAACAGCCTTAGAGCATTATAGGCACATGAGGAAGGACACGGCTGGAGACAGCTCAAACAGCAGATAGAGAAAAAAAAAACAACGCAGAAAAAGATGTAAAAAGTGCTTAAGGTCCCAGATTATGATTCGCAAGAACGTGCCATGGGAAGGATAGACTCTTGGCGGCAAGTTTTCACGTTTTCAAATTTAATTGATATTTATCAAATATATAGCCATATATGTATTGTGTGTTTTTGTTGTATGGTTTCTTCTCGTGGATTGCCCGAAAAATCAAAAGCATTGCCAAGTTAGTAGTGGACATGACTTGGACACTTGCTTGTCACTCAAGACCCAATGCCGTGAGCAATTGCAGGATGAGTTTCTACTACTGTTGTGTTTATATGTTGTGAGTTGTTTCGCAGCTGCCCTCATTGTCAGCATACTGATGAGGTTGATGAGACATCATAGTGTAAAACTTTTACATGAATGCTATGAATGCTATGACTAGGATGTGGAAAGTAGTTGACATCGAACGTCACACGGCACTGCCGCCTTGTACCATTCCCGGCGTCCCCATTTGAGGGATGCTTGGATTGCTTGACAATGATTGGATCGCAGCGACTGCGTGCCCTGTCATTGTTGCCAGATGTTGCCAGACCAATTTCGAGATCAAAACCTCAAAACCCGAAACATTTCATGGGATGCAAGCGTTGACGAGCTGCTCAGATTGATTAAGATCTAAGCCGATCGAAGACTCCTAAATGTCTTAATCACGTTCAAATTCTGGGGCAAGAGAGAAGAATCGATGAATCTGGAGTTTGTCTCACTTATTGCAATGAAAGTTGGAAAGCATGGAAAGCTGCCCTGGTGTTTGTCTCAACATGGCATCCCTAAGGTGATATTTGGGACATTTTGGATCTGATCCGTGGCAATGTTCTTGGTGATTTTGTGTTACTTGGCAGAAATTTGTTGAGACCCACAGGACCACGCAAAGACTCCAATGAGGATTCAGGACATTCAGGATTCAAATGATTCAATCTGCGCAACCAAGGCAGGCAGGTGTGTGGCGTGGAGGAGTCTCCATTTTTGCGAGAGCCTACTTTCACGTCTACAACATGGACCGAAAGGCACACACCCTTCGCAGTGAATAGAGTGATTGTGACATGCTCTGGGGGATGGGTTTTTTGTGCAAGCTTTGCTTACAGGTCTTTGCGTGCGACTCCTTTGAAGGATTTCCGGACGATGTCAACTATGCTATCTTGAATCCCACATATTTTGATGTCAGAAACTTGGTGAAGTTGAAGGAATGAAAAATGTTTCCGGTTTGTCAGAGTTTGTCAGAAATCCTTCGTTCTGAATGGAATTTGTTTATTTCATGTTCAACGAGTTCAACGAGTTCAAGGATCCGTTCTGAGTCGCCTCAAAGGTGAAGATACTGTTGCGCAGAATTTCAACTCCTTCGGTCTGTTGGATGAAAATGTGTCACGGCAGAATATTTGGGATTTGAGAGTTTGAGATAAACCCATATAATCCCATATATAATTATTTTTAATTTATTATATGTATGTGTGTATATGTTGACATATTTGAGATAGTTCGATCATTCCTCTGGATTTTGAGAATGGTCCACTGCAGATGTATTGCTTCAACTGTGAATTTGCTGAGATCTCTTAGGTTCAGTTGATCGCAGGTTTCTTCAATGAAAGCTTGGCGGGACTTCATGACCGCATGCTTAGCAACAGCAGCAGAATCTCTCTTTTGCATTTGGATGCCGACCTCTATTCATCGTACATGGACATCCTTTTCAATTTATATGATTTGGTGGAGATTGGTGGCTACATCGTGTGTGATGATTGTGGTTTCATTCCAGAAGCTGGACGCGCTGTCACAGACTTTCGACTTCTCCACAACATTCATGCTCCATTGCAAGCCTGGCAGAGAAGCAAATTAACTCGATATTGGCAAAAGACTGCAGAAGTGCAAATTGACTTAGGACAGCTCCTCAGATGCGAACGCATTCGATTCATTTCAGAAACTTAAAGAAAAACAACATCGATCAGCGCATAGCAGACTTAAGTGAAGTGGCCACATCAATGGCAAACAGAAAGATCTTGACGAATTTGAGGTAAAGTAAGGAGTCTTTTTGTAAATTTCCATTTGATCTGTGAACGCGGGACATATAGTCTATGCACGCCTGTGCCAAGTTTTTATCACAGGAACCTATCAACAATGGAATCACCAGCGCCATCCGTGGGGTCTTCTTCGCGGTGCACATCGACTTCAATTTGATGCCCTTTGGCACCGGCCAACGGCCCAGCACAGATGGACAGTAAGCAGGCACCGCAATGCCACAATGCACTGCACACTTCTGAGACTCGGTTGTGACCGAGGTTGGAATCCTTTACGCTGGAAATGGTCGAGCCGTATTCCACTGACCTTCACGAGATGATGAGTGTCACTCTCCAGTCGGAGCCCAAGAACAACAAGAACACACATCAAATTAGTGATTCAGACTTGTAGGTCCAGAAGATAAAGAAGTCGAAATTATGCACACTGCTGCATTTTCTTAGTGTCAAGATTCAAGATCTTCAAATCTTGTTCATCCTTATTTTACCACGTGATACAAAACGTCGGCCATGTTGAAGAACTGTTGCAACAGACAACTTCAGGTGATGCCATGGTAGGCATATTTACATGACATGCCGTGCTGAGACATTTGGAGTCCCCGAAGTTAGTCATTGAGTTTCTGAACGGAGCTACCTTGGTCCTTTTGGAGGCGTGTTTTTCTTGGAGCTGGAGTTTACATTTCTTTCAGATTTATCCGATCGGAAGTTGTTGCTGCTTTGCTGTTGGTGTGCTAATCTTTGCTGAGCAAATTCATGGAAAGATTCGAGATCTTGCACCAATCCCACGAGAGCATTTTATATTTCAATCAATCCATGGTCTTTGTGCTAGAAAGAATTCTACAGTATATTCAGGAAACTTCTGGAACGATATCTCAAGCTACACTTATGCAATGAAAACATGATAGTCTAATGTAACTATGTTGGCTGCCCACCGTGCACATCCCACTAAGCCTTTATACCACTTAGATATGGCATCGTCGCATCGTTGATGATTGCTAGCTGCAAAGATCTGCAAAGTAAAAGCAAAACCTCCTGTGAATCCACCAGCACAGGAGTTGAACCTGGCTCCAGTGCCCGAGCAGCTTCAGGTGTGATGTCGTTTGTGTCAAAGTGCGTCACAGGAAACAACACGTGGACGTCCTATTTACCAAACTTCACCAAATTTACGACGTGATATGGATTCAATAGTTGTTGATTGAATGAACACGCTCACTGTTTGGCTAAACAGATCATTTCAATGCAGTTTCTGTTGTCACATTATCACTGCCGTTTTGTTGAATGCTTGGCTGCAAGCACAGCAAGGAGCATTTCCAGGAAGGTCTTTTTCTTGCACAAGCTTGTGCGGAGACAGCTTTGGACGCCTGCTATGAGATGCAAAAGAAACTTGGAGATGACTCGGGGGTATTTTGCAAGTGTCGTTTTGGTTAGCCAAATGGCTGCAGAAACAAATATAAACAAACAAAAACAAGATATTTCAATGGAGGTGACTTTTGTGACTTTGATACATCGAGGTGTCACACTTGGTGCGGTGAAACCGTCATCTCGGTGGAGTTTTTGCCGCTGTTGAGCGATCTAAGGATCGACGGAGAAACAGACAGTCTGCAGGCCATGGACCACAGATTCAACGTATATCCGATATCCTTGTAAGCCTTGTGATATACCACAAACGAATTGCTAGAATTGAAAATGATATTGAGCTTCCCTTTGATTAATCAGTCCACGGTGAGCGTCCTGTTCATGATATTTCGGCATATGTATTATGTATATACATCTATTTATATATATATATATATTATACGTATATGTTTATAAATATACATATCACATCAGAATGGAATGATATCTAATCCAAAAGTCGTCCCGTGTTCTTTTGCGCTGGGTGCCCAGGCATTGAAGGCCCGGAAATTGTTGGATGCACTGCACGAGGTGGCAACCCAAGCCCACCTTGCCCGCCTTGGTATGGACGAAAGGACCGAATCAAAGATAATCAAAGTATGTTTGTCGGTCTCAGTCTTTGTCGTTCTCGTTCTTGTCCGCAACATTGCTTCCATGCATCTTAGGCCAGAGTCCGACTTTCGATCTCTCCTCAGTACAACTTGACGCTGATAGCGTGATAAGTTGGAGAGAAAAAGGCAATGTGCATATGCAGCCTTCCCGCCGAGAAGTCATGAAGTATGTCTGATTGCAAGAGGTTTATCATACATATGTACTGGATGTTTTACGTGCAGAATTGCCCCTTGGTTAGGCATTGAGGTACATACCGGGTTCGAACCCGGTAGCAGGGCCAGGACGAAGGTTTGAAAGTATTGAAGACGTGAATTGTAAAAGACTTCCATATCATCCTGAAAAGCTGGTCCGACTTGTATATTTGCCGCTTTTCAAAAAGCAAGAAATGCAGCAAACTTGGTAGATACTAAACGGATATGACAGATTCAAATGTCAGAAGGAAACACGGAATTGATGAAGGAACAACCCAAATGCAGTTGCACTGTGCATGGGCTTCAGTATTGCTAATTCCGCAAGTCGTGGGTTCAAGTACAAGATGTTAACCACATTGAATCAACAAGGGCGTTTAGACTCGTCAGCAGACTGTTGGGATTTTCCGAATCAGGTGCTGGAAAGATCATGTTACCTCTGAATTAGCATGGGTTTTGTTTTGAATTTGAAATGGATCTGGGGCAAATTCTCGCTCCGCAGGACTTTCCCTAGTGTTTGTTATTTCTTTCTTGCGGTAGAAGACTTTCCATTTTGAACTTGCATAAAGAAACAAGGTTGGACCATAGATTCTGACGTTTGCAATCCCAACATATGGAGAGCAATGTACCTATTTGCAGCCTTGTCAGTGCTCCTTACTTTGTTCCTACACGTTTGGGGCCTGGGAAACCCTCAGTGTTGGACGCCAGGATTTACTTATGAGCTTTGCTGTGATGTGAAAGTGTATGGTGCGAAAGGAAATGTCGCTTGCTGGGATCCAATTTTTTCATATGAAACGTGCTGTGTAACAAAAACGAAGGTGGAGCAAACGTTGCCAGCGAAGGCTGTCGTTTCATCAGCAAGTAGCCACCAGACAGACACGAGCATTTCCAGCATTTCAGTCAGCGGAAACCGTGGAAACCCTGATTGTTGGACGCCAGGATTTACCTATGAGCTTTGTTGTGATGTGAAACATGGTGTGGTGGGAAACACCGCTTGTTGGGATCAAGTTTATTCGTATGAAAAGTGCTGTGTATCAAAAACAAAGATTGAGACGCCTCATTCCCCCTTTCATTACAAATCTGTCCGGATCAATCGAGAAAGTGCAGTCATTCGAGAGCGCCGGAAGGCCCAACAAGAGCAGGACGCTGGAAAACTATCTGACTGTCAAGTCCAGTGGGGCTGGTCATTGAATGTTCAATATGGGCCATCAACCGGAGAATATGCTGACCACTGTGGTGTGCCACTGCGTCACATAAGCAAGGGATGGGACGCTCAGATTGGGGGTGACTATAGTGGCTGCATCCGGGCTGAGGGCCATTTCTTTTTGATTCAAATCAACTTTGATTCTGAGTCAAAGTCTAGGTCTCAGCCTCTTCAGCATTTCCAAACACATTTTGGGTTTTGCGCCCCAGGAATTTGTTCTTTGCAGCAAGTCACACATGAGCTAGTGCCACAGTATGCTATACATGTAGCAGACGCTCAACGTCTATCGATGACAATGGGAACTGTGGAGGCATGGCAATGGCCACAATTTTTAGATAGGGTCTATGTGGACGATTCGAGGAACATGACCCTGCGTGAGCAGCTGGACGAAGTAAGGTCTCAAATCCAAACTATGCTGTTGCCAATCGCATCTTTAGTAATCATTGCAACTCTTTGCGACTCTGGCCATGGAAAGCCTCAAAACCATGTTGGCAACGGTATCGACCATGGTCGGCCCAGCATAGGCCGTCAGATTACTGCTTTTGGTCGACACTTTGTCCATGCATTCTCCATGCAAAGAGCATGGCAAGAGCTTTGCTCTCCGTCACAGGGCATCATTGTTGATTTTTTGAGAGGCATTGCAACGTTGCTTTTGGTATCACTACATTTGGAGATGGCTCAGAATGGATCTACAAACAATGCTTTGGAGGGTGGAAGTTTATTCCGCATCTCTATGTGCTACCGCTGTGTGATCATCATGACAGTTCTTACCCTTCATCTCGCTTTAGGCGGTGAGAAAAAAGAGGGAACATCTGCAAAATCCACGTCGGCGTCCTTCCAGAGCGTCTTCAAAAGTTGTAATTTGAAATTGGCCAGAAAGTTTCTACGGCACCTTCCCTTGATGATGCTCTCCGTATGGTGGGATCATATAGGAACTCGACTTGCATTTCCAAGTCAACCCATCAAGTATGTCGACGGAACTCAAAGCACAGTTGAAGGTTCTCTCTTGACATGGACCGTACATGGTAGCGATTGCTTGGCATCCTATTGGACCTGTGTATTTCGCTTCTTCAGCGTCAATTGGCAAGTGAGAGATGCCAACGAGCGCGTTCTTTTTTGCTTTGGTGTTTTGCTTCTTCGAGTTATCGGTCTCTCTCGCATTACGAATTGGCTAATGTATATCTGGGCTGGTGCCTACTATACAATCAGAGAATTCAGCCCTACAAACAGGATAGAGTGGGAAGACATTCATCATCAATACTTTTTTGGTCGAGACAGATATTTTTTTGCCAAGAGACTTGAAGTTCCAGCCTTCTTAGGTCTCTTTCTGGCTTCTCAAAATTTAGTGAAGGCAATTCCACAGAGATTTCTGACAAAACGGTTGGGCCTTATCTTAGCAACAGCTGGTTGGTGTTGGTCTTCTTGGATTAATCAAGATGATCCTGCACAGTGGTGCTTAGCACGGAATGTGAAGAAATGTTTGGGAGACGGCCCTTTTGTCCTTGGCCTTTCCTTTCTTCTATCGACGGGAATACCAGCCATGCAGCTGCAAGCCAACAAGACACAGATCGATTCGACAAATACAGATACTTCTGACTACAGCCTGATAGCTATTTTTATTCTCATGATGAGATTCATTTCTCGCCTGAGTTTTTGTATTCTCGTGGTAGAAGCACCTGTGACCGCTTACTTGCTCCGAGGGGTTACTCCAAGTGGTCTTCCCTTGATGCGAGGTATACGCGTCGATCCGATGTGGGAACGATTGATTTTAGGGCCAGGGCTGCTGTTGGCTCACATTCTATTGGCCTTCTTGCTCTTTGCAACTGTGCAACGGCCGGTGGCAGTCTTTTTGGAACCTTTATTGAAAGCACCATTGGTTGACGTTCTCCTCCAACCGCTTCTGCCCGTTTACGTGGCCTTTTTAGCTTATCACTCAAATGAAATGTAGGACAGGACGGCCTGGACTCACAAGGTTGGAAAATTGCGCTGTGACCTGAGTTGGCCATGTCCCTAACTTTGTCCACTCTTCCAGGGTCGTTTTTCATGTGCCATTTAAAATCATAAAAAGACAAACTGCGCAAACATTATTTGAAGCTGTTGCAGATGTTCTCAGTTCGTAAAATGTCAACAAAGTCCATTGACGCCGCAAGGTGCTCCGGTGCCAATGCAAACAGGCCAGAAGTGTAGACATTGCTTTCCGCAGAATGAGTGAATTGTCATGGCTGAATGCGTTACCATTTCCTTACATTTGCAGGTCTACTATGCTATGATATTATTATCAAATGGACAGCCCAAGAGAGACAACCTTGTGATATACTGCGGCATGCTGACATATGCCGGATATAGATCTTATCCAATAAGGACCCAATATATCCCAATATCTCACTGTCATGTCATGTTTTTCACTTTTATGTCTTTTATTTTTTGAGTGTGTTTGTGAAGGATATGGATATGGAACTGAGGATCGGATCGAATACATTTTTCACTTGTCGTGAAGATAGGTCGTTTTGATTCCTGAAAGGCTAACCATAGTGATTCCACAAGAGATTTGAGGCGGTGCGAAGCATATTGCTCGCAGCTTCTGGTCTGAATCTACATGTTAGCCTTTTTCGGCTCAATAACGATGCAGAGGCCCTTGATATTCTTCAAATGTCGTTGATACAGATGTTAAATAGTCATGAGTGAGTGATTGATAAGTCATACCTTGATATGTAATATTTATATACATGTATTATACATTATACATATATCGTTATACATATTTACGTGTCTTATTGCATTGTGTATTGATTGTATTGCAACTTGAATCAGAGAGTGACAGGAATTCCCATCCAGCCTTCAGGCTGTGAGAGTGTTGGAATGGTATCCCTCATTTCAGATTTCTTGAACAAGATTTTCACTCAGGTAAGTTATTTGATTTGTGATATGTGACGATATGTGCCATACTGGAAAGCGAAGAGAAAAGGTATTGTAATATCATAGTTGCAATGTAACGCAATGTGCATCTCGAGTGCATGCTCAGTGCTTCTAGTTTCGTTGTCACACGTTTGGGGCCTGGGAAACCCTGAGTGTTGGGGCCCAGGATTTACGTATGAACTTTGTTGTGATGCAAAAGCTTTTGGTGCAGCTGGCAATGCTGATTGTTGGGATCCCGTTTACACATATGAAAGGTGCTGTCTAAGGGAGACGGATGAGGAACCTGTTCAGTCACCGTTGGATAGCTACAGGTCTCCACCGATCAATCGAGCAAGTGCAGTCATTCACAATCGCCGGAAGGCCCAACAAGAGCAGGAGGCTGGAAAATTATCTGAATGCGAAATCCTGTGGGGCTGGGCATTAAACCTGCGCTATGGGCCCCCAACAGCAGAATATGCTGACCACTGCGGTATGCCGCTGCGTCACATAAGCACTGGATGGGACGCCCAGACTGCGGGTGACTATAGGGGCTGTATCTTGGCTGCTGGCCACTTTTTCTTGATTCAACTGAACTTTGAATCCATTCACTCCAAATATCACACGATGCACTTCGGTTTCTGTGCACCAGAAGTTTGTTCTGTACAGCAAGTCACACATAAGTTGGTGCCAGATTTCGTCATACATGTAGCAGATGCTCAACGATTGATGATGACAATAGGAACTGTGCAGGCATGGCAATGGCCACAATTTTTAGATAGGGTCTATGTGGACGATTCGAGGAACATGACCCTGCGTGAGCAGCTGGACGAAGTAAGGTCTCAAATCCAAACTATGCTGTTGCCAATCGCATCTTTAGTAATCATTGCAACTCTTTGCGACTCTGGCCATGGAAAGCCTCAAAACCATGTTGGCAACGGTATCGACCATGGTCGGCCCAGCATAGGCCGTCAGATTACTGCTTTTGGTCGACACTTTGTCCATGCATTCTCCATGCAAAGAGCATGGCAAGAGCTTTGCTCTCCGTCACAGGGCATCACTGTGGATTTTTTGAGAGGCATTGCAACGTTGCTTTTGGTATCACTACATTTGGAGATGGCTCAGAATGGATCTACAAACAATGCTTTGGAGGGTGGAAGTTTATTCCGCATCTCTATGTGCTACCGCTGTGTGATCATCATGACAGTTCTTACCCTTCATCTCGCTTTAGGCGGTGAGAAAAAAGAGGGAACGTCTGTAAAATCCACGTCGGCGTCCTTCCAGAGCGTCTTCAAAAGTTGTAATTTGAAATTGGCCAGAAAGTTTCTACGGCACCTTCCCTTGATGATGCTCTCCGTATGGTGGGATCATATAGGAACTCGACTTGCATTTCCAAGTCAACCCATCAAGTATGTCGACGGAACTCAAAGCACGGTTGAAGGTTCTCTGTTGAAATGGACATTTAAGCATGAATGCTTGGCATCCTATTGGACCTGTGTATTTCGCTTGGCCAGCGTCAATTGGCAAGTGAGAGATGCCAACGAGCGTGTTCTTTTTTGCTTTGGTGTTTTGCTTCTTCGAGTTATCGGTCTCTCTCGCATCACGAATTGGCTAATGTACGTGATCGCGTTGGGATTCTACGGATTCAAGGAAATGCAACCTGAGTTGCATAAGAAGCTCAACGATAACTTCTATTTTCATATGTGGTTCTGCAGGCTGGATGTTCCAGCCTTCTTAGGTCTCTTTCTGGCTTCTCAAAATTTTGTGAAGGCAATGCCACAGAGATTTCTGACAAAACGGTTGGGCCTTATCTTAGCAACGGCTGGTTGGTGTTGGTCTTCTTGGATTAATCAGGATGATCCTGCACTATGGTGCTTAGCACGGAATGTGAAGAAATGTTTGGGAGACGGCCCATTCGTCCTTGGCCTTTCCTTTCTTCTATCGACGGGAATACCAGCCATGCAGCTGCAAGCCAACAAGGCACAGATCGATTCGACAAATACAGATACTTCTGACTACAGCCTGATAGCTATCTTTATTCTCATGATGAGATTCATTTCTCGCCTGAGTTTTTGTATTCTCGTGGTAGAAGCACCTGTGACCGCTTACTTGCTCCGAGGGGTTACTCCAAGTGGTCTTCCCTTGATGCGAGGTATACGCGTCGATCCGATGTGGGAACGATTGATTTTAGGGCCAGGGCTGCTGTTGGCTCACATTCTATTGGCCTTCTTGCTCTTTGCAACTGTGCAACGGCCGGTGGCAGTCTTTTTGGAACCTTTGTTGAAAGCACCATTGGTTGACGTTCTCCTCCAACCGCTTCTGCCCGTTTACGTGGCCTTTTTAGCTTATCACTGGCAACTGCCGTAGTCAAAAGAGCGAAGATGAGCTTCCATGGGGCCAGACCAAGTCCTGAATTTATATTTTCTTTCTGAAACAAGGATTTGAGTGATGATGTGTTCATTCCATGTGAGTTCCATGTATTTGTTTGCTTGAATTCGTCAAACTCTTTCAAGCAACCGGGATGTGATGATCCAAACTAGGCTGAATTCATGGTATGACCAACATAGTTCGTGATGAAGAGTTCAACTTTGGTGTTCTTTTTCCGAAACATCGTTCATTACAGATCCCAAGGTTTTTTTCTGCCTGACCTGAGACAAATCTTAGCCAAGAGCACACTTCTGTTCACAGAAGATCTGTTGGACTTGTGGCCATCCAACATTTAAACATGCATCAATGTGTCCATATGGATCCATATGGGTAGCTAGAGGTCCCTAAGAGTCGACGGGCGATGCAGTTGATTCAATGATAAATCCACCTACCTATGCCTCTTAGGCGCTTATCCCTGGGAATCTCAAGACAAAATGCAAACGACCACCGATGTGCATTGATTGAGGCAAGAACTTTAGTTTTTTGCTTGCCAAACTTGTGCATTCCTTCAGCCATTGTTGAAGGAACCTCAAGCCCCTGCAGCTTTCACTGCACAGTGCTGCGATAGAGGTGCTTCGAGGAGAAAAAAAGTTCCGATGTTTGATCATTTGCCTATTTTGGTGTTCATGTTACTTTGATCAGTGTCGATCTCTTGATTGCTCCGCAAATAAACATCCCGGAGATGATTCACTTGGGAGTTGCACAAAGTCGATTTGACATGATGTGACTGTTAAAGACAATGTTTCCCGTACCAACCCGACGAAGTCCATTTTTCGTGCCGAAACTTCCCTCCTTGGTACCATGTCTTTGTGAATAGCAATGTGGCCTCTGGATTTTATGGGATTAAATTTGCAAGGCAACATACCTCCTTTTCGTTCATTGATGAAACCGTTCAGAGATTTTCTAAAGTTTGCGAGTAGAAAACCACTTGCTGAGAGCAGTTTGGCTTAAAAGGATTTCAGTCTTAGCTACCAGGAACACTCTGCATGTGTAGACTTGCATTTCTGGGTCATGAATTGGCGTCTTGCAGCAAACATGAAAACCATGCGACTCCAACACATGTTTGACGAGAGCGGTGACACTTAATTAACAGACGCCATGGAGAATGGTTCGCGTTTGGAATGGTATGGGCGCCTATGTGCATGCACAGACCTCAAATACAACAGTGTCACATTTCAGACACCGTGCGTACGAATGGTGTGTGCTTCCAAGGGCTTTGTGGCGCACCGAATTTGACGGAGATCCGCACGCCTCGGAGGTCTGGCAATCACTCTGTAGGGTTTCAATATTCCGTACATGTCAATTATCTTGCAATAATTCCAAGTCCGGATCAAGGTACCCCTTGATAACCCACCGATGTTTGATAATGGTTTCGTCAGGAAATAGGGGGTCTGGCTTTCGTGTTTTGACATATCTTGACTTCAAAATCCGGTCCTTCTTTTCTTCTTTGATTCTCGTTGCCTCTCTTCCAGTGATGATCTTGACGGAGTTGGTCTTGAGGAGTTTCTGCCACTCCTCCTGTTGTCCTCTGTGTAGATGTTCACGTTCATGTTCGGTCATATCCTTCATTTGAATTTCCTCATGCATTGATTGCGCCATAAATGTCTCAAAATATTCCATGTTTCGTTCATCATCAGTGATCTCACTACACAGGAACGCATCGTGTTCCTCACCATTGTCTTCAGTGTTTTCAGTCCTCGTAAATGGTCCAGGTACTCCAAACTGTCCTCTCACTGCTCTGATGTTGCCAGTATCTAGAAGCTCGTGTGCTCGTTGTAACGCCGCCTGCAGTGGTGTGTTTGGATCAACTGGTGTCATGTTTGCCACTGGTGTAGCACTACTTGTAGCCCGTGTGTAGCGAGCGGTCCTGTCTTGCTGGTCCATATCCAGTCATGGTGTTGATGTTGTCAGGTACAGCATCATTCAAGATACTTTCCAGTCCGCTGATGTTGCCCTCATCATTTGGTCCAACAGATTGTGAACCTGTTTGCGTCTCTGCTTCATCAATAGATCCAGAATTTCCTTGTGGTGCTGTTTCATCAAGATGTCCATTATCATCATCACCTTCAATGTCAACATCAGCCTCTTCTTGTCCATGAGTCCTTCGTCTTTTTGGTGCAGATACTTCACGATCATCTTCTGCCACTTCACTTGAGTCAGGCTTTGGTTCCTGACTCATGTCAGTAAAGGTGTGAGCACCGCGATCGTTCAGGTGCACATCTGAGCACCTTGTTACCATGGCTAATCCAGGTTCGAGATTCAGCATAGAAGCCAATGATTGTTGCAGGTCCTTTCCACGATGCAGATTTGTTTTCTTTAGGGTTCCGTCTCCAGTAATATACCATTTGTCCTATGGAGTATGGCCCTCGAGGAGGTCTTGAGATGATCAATAGCACGTCTCCCGTCTCACTTTCAGATGTTCAACTATGTGGACCATGGCTCGTCTTGCAGCCTGCCTCATCTCCTGTTTTCTTCTAAAGGCATCTTCACCATGTATCACTCCAGTACCGTACACAACATGTTGATCGGCTTCCTTGATTAATCCAGGTACTCGTGGATCACTGCCAAAGACATGTTGGTACGGTGAGAATCCATGGTTTCTCCTCATATTACTGTTGCTACATTGACCTGATCAACCAGTTCATCAACTTCCAGTCGATTCCGCGGCTGAGACTCTTCGAATGCTCTAGCAAACACATCTTTCCAGATTCCACCATTTCGTTCACAGGATCCATTCTGCCATTGAGCGTGTGCCGCCGTCTTCTCTACAAAAATATCGTCATTATCAAATCCTTCCTGAGCCCGTCCATCAAACTCAGTGCCCTGATCAGTTAACACCTTGACAGGATTACCAGCCCATCTCTTCCAGTACTTACGGTATTCTTCTCTGACTTGTTCAGCAGTAGCTCCTTTCCATAAAGGAACACACAATTGAAACCCCGTTCCTCATCACAAATGTTCAACATGTTGATTTTCTTTTGATCATAAATTTGAAGTTCAAACGTGTCCATGTTCATTTGTTGATTAAAACCTTCAGCCCGTTTAGTCTTGGCAACCCTAGGAACTTGTTTCATTTTGTTCGCAAAACAGGTACTACACTTCATGACTTGAGCATACGCAATTGCTTTCTCGCCAGCTCCAGCTGATTTCAGCATGTGCGAAAAACCGTTCTTTGGATGGGTGTGCTAAATTCACATGAGCACTCATGACACTAGTTTTCAAATGTTCATGATCATCATCCAACCTTTCGCTCACCAACACTTGATTTTCATTATGTTTTTTCAACCCTCTTAAAACTTCAACAAAACCATCAACCAACAATTTGGGGTACACTTGCGCACAACGTAACCTCGCTTGCCAACAACCACTCACCTTGACTTTCCCTTCAATCTTTTCATGTTCATGTTTTCCATTATACTTCCTACCAAGCTTTTTCACCCCTTCAACATTAGTGACAAGCCTAGTGGGTTTCTTATACAACTTCCTACTAACCGCATCCCTCAATTGGAAACAGCATTGATCAAGGTCAACCGTGAAAGAACCCTCAGAATCAAGAAGTTTTTGCATCCTAGGTTCATTCCAACTGGTGGCCGTTCGGGGTTGTTCCAGAATATATCTTCTTCCCTTTTTTCTTTGAAGTTCCCACACATGAATCCCAAAATCCATCAGAACCCTGGCCTCAATCATTCTTCTTTTCTTCTCTTCGGGGTCACCTTTATCACGGCTGAGCCCCGTGCCTTTACACAGGATCTATGTTCTTACGTTCACATGACTCTCTGATATGGGTGTATTGTTTCACAAATGGCAATTTGGCTGTACTTTTTGAAGATTATCAAGCCTTCGGCCGGCATTGAAGCAGGAGTGGCAATGAACCTCTTCTGAAGCCCAGGCGTACTTCATGGATTTGCCTGGTTTCACATTCTTTTGCTTTGGTAAGGCTTGCAAAGGTACTGGCATAAATCTGACCTCTTGATTTGCTGCAGACTTTGGTCAGGACTTCTACACCATCAACCAAGCCGCCATCTCCTAATACTTCCTTTGAAGATGTTGGTGAGGAGCCGTTGCTTTGCCACAAATATGTTTCTCAGTGCATCCACCAGCGTTGATGATTTTGTGTCATTTGACTTGCAGGACAACGATACACTACGGGTCCGGAAAGAACTCTTCCCGCCTATGAACTTGAATGAAGCTTTCCCATGCTTTGGAAATCCTATATTGCCATATTGCCTAGTTTTGTAAAATGCACAAAGCCACCTTCAACTCAAATACATACATGTTATAGGCAGACGAAGAAAAGATCCAGGCTGTTTTTGCGTTTTTTTCTATCGCAAGTCGTCGTTGGAGCATCTCCAAGGAACCTCAAGAGGCGTTGACGGCGCCGACACAGTATCTGAGCGATTCATTGCTTTTTCAGGTTGAGCTTCCAAGCCTGTTGCCAGTGATGGAGTTCTTGCCGCTGCGAGCGGCTTGCAAAGGCTATGCTCGCAATCATGCTTTCCAAGAACTTTTGCAAGTGACAAATCCATGGGAGGCCTTGAAGGCAGCTCGCGAGGGTTGTGTATCCATCGAGCAGCTCCAGGCAGAGAATTTTAGAGTCGAAGACAAACATCGCAAGAGGAAAAAAGGATATTCCAGAACTGGATTTTGTTGCCCTGCTGATCGGCGCCTTTTCAACGGATGCTGCCCACAGCACAAATGTTTTGTGAAATACAGGGCTGAAAGTTTTGAAAGTTCGCAGCGTGAACGCAATTACCGGATTCGTCGCGACTATCCTGACCGTCGCTACCATGATGTCCAAACCTTCTTCTGGGGCCTTGGAATCTTGGATGAAACATTCACGAAGCAAGAAAAGCAAGAGTCCTGTAGCGTTTTTTGGAAGGTTTCGAGGTATTTTCTTGAACATGTCATTCAATCGGACAAACACGTACATTTTTTTCATAAGAAACTGACATTAAATGCTGCAGCCCATTATGTTTTGGCAAACACCAATCAAGTGTTGAGCCACAATGAACCATAAATATGCAAACTGGCGATATTGCACCTCCTGTTTCAACCATCCAAGTCATCAATCATCAACCCCTGAAGGTGGTGTTGGAAATTTCCAAAGAGGTTTTTTTTTGTCTAGTCATTCCTCTTGTGGGTGCCTGCCACAATGTCCTAAGACCCAGCTACGCACCCACGTGCCAACTCCCAGGAGATATTGAACTTTGCTGCTTCGAATCATGTTTTGGGCAGAGTTTTATCCATAAAGTTGTGGACATGGACTTGTGTGTTCCATCCGTCTATGATGAGGAGGAGATCGTGATTTGAATGTGCCATGCAGATGGCAACTTTTCACAAAATGGGAGAGGTTGCTATTTGTTGGTAAATGCGAAATGTCCCTGACTTTGCTGCGTGCTAAAAAGCAGTTGCCAAAAGTCAATCCGACACCAACATGCGATGGCCAGACAGCTTTTGCCAGGACAAGGAATGGTCTCAATGAATTCTTGCAATGTTTGTTTTCCACTCCTTAGGTCCCTTTGATTTTTTGCTAGTGTTTGTTGCATCCAATTGGGGGGTGGTCATTTGGACAAATACGTATATATATATATAGATATACTGTATATACATGCATATACAGTGACGAACATAGCTGCTATGTACTGCTCGTAAGGTGTTAAAAAGCCGGGTTTGTTCCACAGTGATGAAAATCCAGCTGGAAGTGGGAGTGGGAACTGGGTCCTTGCCATCTTTGATGAAAACAAGGGATGATGTGAGCATGAACTGTGAATATGAGTGAGAATAGACCGAACTTTGAATGAATATGAAAAGATGATAGAAAGAATGAACCCTGAATAGTCTCATGGAAATGACTATGATGCATTTGAATATGAGGTTCTCAAGGATGACCATGCCATCTGATGGCAAGCTACCCCAGCACGCCGCTGCCATTTGTCTCAAGCCCAACGAACCGTGCGATGCGATGAAAAACGCGTCGACAACTCCCATTGACACTTGGATGCATTCATTCGGCATGGTGTCACTTCAAGAAGAACTGCGCCATGGGATTCATCTCATGGGCAATAATCCACCTTAGTATGGAAACAGCTTTGAGGATTTTGTAGATAATCAAGTACTGCTTCCCAGCTTCCATTGCTTTGTCTTGCCGCGCAGCGGAATCATTCCCTTCCTTTTTGGCAACACGTCAAGCTGCAAAGTAAACCTGTGGTTTGGGGGGGAGTAAACCTCTAGTCCATGCAGCTGTGTAGCCTCCAAAACAAACTCACTGATGGATGGTGGATTCAAATTATGTTGTTCTTACTACTTGAAGGAACACACAAGGCAAGGGACGACCAGAGTCCAAACTTAAGCCTTCGTGTGCTTCACCGCTTCACTTCAGATTGTTGCACAGGTCTTTGCCGACCCGGAAGAGCACATGAAGTACCTTCAGGATTTTTTTGGGATCGCAGACGTCTTTGCCTTTTACGCTTTGGCAGGGGAGGCACACTGGAACACGGCATCATTCACACTGTTTCACAGTGTTGCAACCTCTCAGTTCCATGACCTACAGGCGAACATTTTGAATGATGGTCTTCCGGATAAAGAAATTGCAGTGGCCAATATTGATGTCGATATGTACGAAGCTACCTTGGTGGCATTGTACAAGATAGCGCCGCGTATGGTGCTTGGAGGAGTGATTTTGTTGGAGGATATGACTTGGTGAGCAGAAGGATGGAATGGAGATAGGATTTGTGACGATCTTTGGATCTATGGACATTTGTGCGTCTTTCGATGTTTTGGTTGTCTTGAGTCCATGACATTAGTGAATTTGAACGGCAGGCCCAAAAGCCTCGAACCCTGCCCTGTGGAAGCCAACGCCAACCGTGCCGGCCAGGTGACTGCAACCCCACTTCGCAGGCGCGCTGGCAGCTTTGGGCCAATTCTTAGAGTCTTATGGTTGCAAGTTTCGCAGAGGTGAGTCGCATGGAGTAACACCGTTGACTTTCTTTTGAATTTCAAAAAGCTCACCGTCCAGTGTTCAGTTTTTCGAGTGTGTTTGCAAACTCGAAAGTCTCTTGTGGGTGGAAAAAAATCATCTTGTTTTGTGTTCAAGGTCTGAAATGGGCTTGGCCTTCACCAGAGTCTTTGCGCGCGGGGGAGCAATGTTGATTCGCATCCGTCCTTGAAGTCCTTGAGGTGATCAAAGTCCGGGTTCCCAACGCGATGAAACAATCTCCCACAAACCACACTTCCAATTGCACGACCGAATACCGAACTGGCCGAACTCTTTAGTGACTTGCACCCCTTTCCAATTTCACCAACGGAGCAACTACATCTGTTTGCAGAATGTGTTGTAAAAACAACAATTTCGACATTTTTCAGACCCTCCATTCTGTCCTGGGAGTAGCTCAGATGCTGAATAGATTCGGAAGTATTTCTGGATATGGAATTCCCAATGAGGGTAGGAATCTAAAGTTCTCGTGTTTGCTGCCAAATAACCTGGATCTTCAGTGAAAGGGATGCTCATGGATGCCAAAGATGGCTAGCTTGAAACAGCGTTTCCGGCTCAAGCGACTCCCCAAAGTCCGCGATGAAGCGGGTGGCCACACGGCATGAGTATCAACGCTTGAGCTTGGCAGAAGCGGGCATGGAGAGACAGGCACTCACAGGGCAATGTTCCAGGTTGGTGTGGGGATGGAGATGTAGGCATGAGCTGTGGGATTGCCGGCTGGGGTAAAAACTAGGAGTTGATCAAGGTCAACTCACAGTAGTTGTGTTGATGTTCTCTGATGTTGTGGCCAACATGTGGTGCGTTTTTATGTTTGATGCCCCTTTTGGTACGGCTGCTTCAGGAGCGACGCACTTTGCATCCATGCATTTGTCACCCGACCTAAACAACCTGGCCAGTCCACACCTGAAGTCATGTAATCTCACTTCGTTCATTTTGGTTAAGCGGTTAAGCCAGATCTGCGGTTATGCGGTTTCTTTCCTACTGAATGAGTCCTATTGTAGTTGTGAGAATCCTATATGTTTAGAATTTATAGCGGTCCGATTGGTCCCCACAGGATGTTGAAACAAATGTTTGAGAAAATGCCACAGCGTCATGAATCAAAAGAATGAGATTCCTTGAATAAGCTAGAAGGAATGGGATGTTTATGTATTGTTCACCTGGCATTGATTTCATGTTGGTGATAGGAAAAGCTTCTTTGGACAAAAGGTCTGACATGTCTACCTAAACTCTGTATTTTGCTGAAACAGAACGAGGGTAACCAAGTAACCTTCACCAATTTTCTTGAGATCTTTGAATTTGTAGCTTTTGAATGCTTTTGACGTATCTTCCACCGAGGCGATCGTTGCGGTGGCCTCGTGCAGGGCCTGCGTTTCAAATGCCTCGTGTGCGACGACTTCGATCTCTGTGCCACCTGTCGGGCCCAAGGCTGTCCGTCCATGAGACCTCAAAGCGTGCCCCATGAGGACTGCACGTGCTGCACGAAGTTGCGTAAAAATATGATTTGCACATAGAATCACATGGCATTTTCATGGTTTTGCGTTGCTACGTCCTGGTTATCTTCAAAAATAAATTGAAATCAGAACAAGTTCCACAACTTGGGTGAGAATGGTTGCTATTCGTTGCTCATGTTTTTCCACGAAGGACAACCATGCAATGCTGCTGTTGCACTCGGCCCTTCCGCACCACACCGTGGCCTCCTTGGTCGCTGCCTTCCACCGGGGCGACGTCGAAGCACTGGAGTCTGTAGACGTGGAGGAGCAGATCCAGCGGATCGAGTCAGAGTTGGATGGACTTGGATGGGTGGTGAGTAGAGATGAGAAGGGCGATTTTACTTCTTGGTCTTGATGAAACTTGAAGGGCGATTTGCCAAAACGACGCAAAGTTTTTGTTTGGACAAATTCTTGCAGCACTTTCTGGAAATCCAGGATTGCGTTAGGGGTATCAATTGGAGTTCTGTATTCCAGAGAATTGTGGAATTCCAGGCTGTGAACGGGCAAAGCGATCGATTTTGGAGACCACAACATCATGTCAAGAGCTTGCATGAAATCCCAAATCAATCTCATTGAAAGGACAACATCGATGCAAAGATAGCAGGATACAACGGGATGCAAATCAGTTTGGTCAAAAGTCAAAAAGCACACATCGAAAGTTTCACTCATTGGTTTGTTTCGTCAGGATCCTCGCCTTGGACTTACTGTGAGGCCTGTTGCTGTCTCACACCGCGGCACGGTGTGTCCCTGCCCCGGGGAGACACCTTCTCATCAAGTAGAGGTGCATGCGACAGATGATGGAAGCGGGCAGTGGTGGGGAAATTTCGGTTTGGAAGATGAGTGCATGAATTTGCTAAGATTTGCAGCATTTTGGGCCCCTGTGCACTCAACCCTTATGCGCTCCAAGTGGAAATTTGAAAGTCAAGTGAAACACGTTGATTTCGAGCCTGGAGAGTTTCTCTTCACTTCACCGGATCCACCTTTCCTTTGCTTGGCGGAGGTTTCCGGTTCCTGCCAGATCCGATTGATGACCGGAGATGATTTGGATGCATTGGTCTCTGTGGAAAACGTATGTTTTGTACAGCCCTATTCTAGAGAACCTGGGCAGAAAAACAATAAGAAGTGAACGGTGAAGTCATGTGAAGTCGGTTCGGATGGGATTTTTCTGACGAAATGAGGTCCATCCAATCTTTCTCGGTGTAGCAGCTTTGCCGCTTTGCCTGTTTTTCAGGACACTTTTGAAACCATTGCACGGCACGGAAGTTGCATCACCTACGTGGCTGAGTTTGTTGAGAGTTTGCACCGGCACTTTGCCGGATATCTCATCCTTCAACTGGAAGGCTGGGAGATGGAGAAAGTGCAGTGCTTTACACCGGTGCATCACAAAAATCGGAAGACTCCCAAAGGTTTGTTTGTGGTGATTGTGGTCGTCATCATTCATCAGCAGCATCATCATCATCATCATCATCATCATCATCATCATCATCATCATCATCATCATCATCATTCATCCCGAAAAAAATCGTCATTTTTTATGTTTTTTTTTCAAACGTTTTTGTGGAAGTTTCACCAGGTGCTGCCATGCCGGGTGGCTACGTCATGAGCCTCGCAGTGCTGCCACGCTGGCGCTCCAAGGGCATCGCGAAAGCCTTGATGCTCCAAGCCCTGGAGGACTCTGATGACTGTGGTGATAACCAGGTGGTGACCAGGTGGTGAAGAGGTGGTGAAGGGATAAAACAAATCTTAAAAAAATACATTAAGCCAGTTTTAAAAAAGTCGCAAGGTCTCAAGATGTTGAGATTTAGATGTTTTTTGGGAGGGTGATTGCCAGTGATTACAGTTTGGGAAGTGCATCGCTCTGAGCGCCGCAAATTTGCTCGGTCCAAGGTTGTCCACCGTGAGTGTAAACATGAATTCCCGGAGGATGCACGTGGAAATCGAGTAGGGGAGGTAGAGTTGCACGTGCACACGCAGAACCGTGGAGCCATCAGATTGTGACTTTGCCATAAGAGTTTCGTCTTGCAATTTCGTGTGCTTCGACTTCATGAGTTTCATCTTTTCAATTTCATGAAAACATCAAAGACTTGAAAAAGAGCCATCCATCGCCATCCATCACCATCCATCGCCATCCATTCCCTCAGCTCATAGCTGCCATAGCTTGATGGCTTGATGTACCATACCGCCAAACGTGACTCCGTGACAGCTCGAGGTACCGACGCTGTGGTTTTGAGATCCTCCGTGAGGAGCGTGGCTTCTACGATGGCCTGGATCTTCAGAGCGGCGACGCCTACGCCATGCGCGCCGTCTTGGGCGCTGAAGAGCAGTGAAGCGCCGTGGAATTGAAAGACTGAAAGAAGTGGATTTTAGAATAGAGATGTTTTCAGACATCGTCGCTATACCCACCAAACCATCCCACTACGCCTCCCAAATGGAGGTTTCGGGTTTCATTGAGTTCTGTTTCCTGTCGACGTCATGTACAGTGTCCGCGTCACTGGTTTCGGTCCAAAAAAGGATGTGTGTGTCTCCCTTTTTGAAGCAGACTGGCAATATGAATATAGAATTACAAAACAGGACTTTCCTATTTTGTTTTGGAAAAGACTTTTCTTCATATAGACAAAATTCCTGCTGTTGTGATACTGCAGACATCCCGAGGCATCCCTCCAATGTACGTTACATTGCCTTTATAACTTTAGATATTTGATGATTTTGATGCATGATTGGCTCCCAATGGTTTGTCAAAATGCTGCAGGTTTACGGGCCTACAAGAAGCATGAAAGTGATTGAAAGTGCGCCTTTGAGCGAAAAAAGCAGACTTAGCCTTCACGTTTTGTCAGGCTTTGCTGCGAGCTCCCAGAGTTGCCCAAAGTGGTTGGCCACGGCGTTCTGACAAGGCTTCCGTGACAACAGAAGCCGAGAGCTGCGAGGATTTACGATTGCAGCTGAAAGCTACAGAGAACCTCAGGTGAGCTTCTTGAAAACATGCGCTGTGTCCAGCAAGTCTATGAATGTTTCAATCCCGTGATGCGGGATTCTCCGTTCAATTATTTTCGCAGAGCAGAAATTGTTTGGACAAATACACTGTGAGCCAACAGTTCCACAAAAGCGTTTTAAGTGAATAAAGGTATCTTTTGATACCTTTTTAGAGTTCAGGTGCGAAAAGTGGCACAATGTGTAATCATAATCTCTCGAATCAACATTTGACGTCTTTCCTTTGGCTCAGTACACCGTGCACGCACGGTGCCGCGTCCGGAGATTCTAGAAATTGTTGAAACGAGTACATTCGTAAATTCGTTTCACTCTGAAGTGAGGCGAAAGATGGCTGAAGTTAAAGTGTGATCAAATTTGAAATGAACATGGCAACATATGGCTCGCACATAGCAACGATTCTTTCTGGCGAGATGACCTTTGATATCGTCAAACATCAAAACCTAGCCACAGTGATTAAGATTTTCTGTTTGATACCAATATTCGTTCAAAGATGAATTCAAATGCTCATCGAATTCCCAAACGATTTTGCCTAGACAGCAGCGTGCCATCGGCCAGATCCTGCTGAGGGATTGATGGCTGCTGGAGGCAGTGGTCACTAAGTTTTTGAATGGTGCAGGTTTACGGATTGCATGGAGCTTTTTGCATGGCAAATGAGAAAACACACAAACGTAAGATTTCGAGGATAAAAGTGCAAGCTCATCGGTTCATGCTGTCGGCCTGTTCATGGAAAACATGTTTCGCAATGGTGAGGCGGATCCAATCATACCGAGTCTAATGTGCCATTTGGATCCATTTGGCCTTTTGCAGTCTCAAAGATTCACATTTCTCTTGAGAGCTTTACTATCAAGCCCTTTCCCATACCAAGAATATCATCGATTTTTTTTCTGGAAATACTTGCATCGCTCAAATCCGAAAATGATTGCATCTAGGCATGGCTCCATCGATGCTGGTATGGCCTTCCGAGGAGCCAGGTGAGCTCTTCATGTCGGGATGTCGGGCGTAGGAGATTTTTTTTTGTGGTTAAAGAAATCGTTGAAAAATACACGAAAACAATTGAAAACAGCTACAACAACTCAACAATTTCAGAGGTGCCTACATCCTCTTACCGGTGGTACCAGTACCGCCAGCTTGGAGCATGGTCCGAGACCCAGAGCCAAACAACAGAAACAGGCATCAGAAGCAGAAGTTGCGGCAAAAAAGTTTGCAATTTTTTTTCTTCCAGAGTTTTGCCTGGCTCTTCACTCTGCCTTTGAGAATGTCAACTCTGAGAGTTTCACCTTGACATTGACAGGACTGGATTACTAGATTTACAAATAGATTTCTACTTGATCCTGATCCTTTCTTGAAATCAAAAGATGCAAATTTTCTCGTCGATATCCTGTTTTTGAGGATGGCAGTGGCGCATTGATTCCAGCATTCTTTTTGGACCAGGGATGGTGCGCCTCAAAGTAAAACAGGATGGTACATGTATGTTTGGGTTGACAAGTCTTCATCGTTGCAACAAGCTTTCTCAGGTCTCTCCATTTGCCTTTGGATGTTTCATTCACGACATCTGACATGAACTTGGCACAAGAATAGAGAATAGAATCATAATTGTTGGCCAGATTCTGAAGAAATTGTTTTTCCAATCGCGCTCTATGATTGAGTGCAAGGCCGACTAAGCCCAGCGTATATCTCCCCATCTCTCCATGCAAATCCAGCGAGTGTTTGAACTGCAGGGATGCACAACAGTCGGATGCCACCACTGATCTCACAGATACCACAGATGTCACGGAGGACAGTCGCAAACTGAATCCGTGGAATTGTAGCTGTGTTCAAACTTAGAATAATTTGCAAACGGTTTCGCAATGCTACGCAAATTCTCCCGTTTCGATGGTTTCACGAGGAGCTGATCAAGGAGAGCGAAAGGAGCGAAAGCCCAAGGCCTCGGGGTTTCAGCCACGTGCCATGTGCCAAGATCGAAAAATCCCATGAAAAATGGACGGAGTGCCTTTGTATTTCAGGCCTTTGATATTGTGTTATTCAAAGAAAAAGATGTACTCCTGGCTGGTGCTCAGCAACACTCAAGTTGAGGTTGTTAGGTATTCTTGGCGTGAGAATGTGCGTGGCTGGTCAGTCGGTTTACGTGGATTTTCTGGAATCGTGGTGTCAACATCTTAGAGATTGGAGCCGTTCGCAAATGCCAAGCTGTTGAAGCAAAGCTGCATATGCTGACTCTACACTTTACCAATTTGAATCCGACTCTTGCAAGACTTTTCCAATGTGCTTTGCACCAGTGTTTGCATGAGCAGTGGTCCAAATCTTACAAAATCCACAGTGTCGTAGCATTTGCAAGGGTTTCAGCAAGCACTATCAAAGTGTGTCGAACAATCTAGTTCAATCTATCTCCGAGTGTCTCAGCCGTCGATTACTGTACGTGTTTTGTATGTTTTGTTCTGTGGGTTTTCTCATCTCCACTTGATTTCTCATTGGTCCACCTTTGGGATTTGAAACTTTTGAATGGTTCGAAAATGAATCCCAACTTGATCCCAGGGACGTCACAAAAGTAACCTTCAATGTTGAGAATTCGACACCCCCACCAACAGAAACCCATGTATGTAAGGGGAGGAATGCTAAAACGTACGCTTGCTGTTGAGGTTACCTCAGTGAACGGTGTCCATTTTCTAGGCCCTCTGCCCTGGACAGAGGGGCATACAACAATCAAAGATAGCATTGCTCCATTGCTCCCTGAACAGGCAAGTTCCCTACCCAATTACCTTTTTGAGCACCTTCAGGGATGACAAAGAAGAGTCAACAGTCACGTTTCGCCCCCGCAAAGTGTTGATTGTTTTGTAAGGGTTTGGTAAGCCAATCTGACGAACCTCGTTGTACATTAAATTTTGCCAGGGTGCCAAGAGGTGAAGCATTTTCCTATCTACATCTAAGATGGTTGCATCCAAAACCTCAAAATTTTGAAGTTTCAAACCTGATCCTGTTCCATTCGAACGCCAGGAATATTTGCACACTGATTCTCTATGATTTTGTTAATTTTGTGCAACATACAGGCTTTAATTGTCCAGTACCAGGTCCAAGATTATGATGCATCCCTGTGAGAACGATAGGTTTCCCTTCTAATTGCATCTACGCCACGTGGGGCGTGTCACGATTCATCATATTTTTGCATGACATTAAAGATTTTGTATGTGGTCTATGACAAAGTTTCTTTTGAGTTTCTTTTTTGCCGCCAATATGGTGCATGAATGAACTTCATCCAGAGTAAGCTTGTCGGGTGGGGATCACTCGAAGTGCACTTTTTTCTGGCTGGTGACGGGTTGTTAGATTTTAACCTTGTTAGATGCTGTGTTGCCGCAATGTGTGGACTGTCGATGATGCGCAACGGAAAGGACTGGAAATTGCATGTCAAACTCTACCAGGCGAGCGTATAAACATCTCCAGTCGAGGTGTCGGCATGTGTCTGCCACAATGGAGCTGGCGCTAAGTTTCCCACATCTTCGGACAAATCTAGCCGACAGCTCTCACTCTTTTGGCAGGCCTACAGACGCAGAAGCGTCGGTGCTGGGGCCGCATTCTGACAGTGCTGCTAGGGGAAGTAGGCAAGCAACATGTGATGTCAAAGGTGAGGATGGGCAGGCCGACTGAGTTCATGCATTGCAAAATGTGTTGAAGCAACATTTTTGGTCAAAAATTTAGCTTCTGGCAACTTCTCAACTTCGTTCGAGAACGCTAGTGATACTTTATTTTGCGTGTTGTTGGTGGCACAATTTCCACATTTTTGGGTTTTTGATTCCATTATTTCGGATTTGAATCTGAGCATAGGGAACAAACACTGTGCGTGACATCGTTTTTTGTGGCCCTTGGCATTCCACATGTTCCACCCAGGCATGTGTTCATGAAAGTTTGGGGTTTTGTCATATTCAACGGCATGGTTTGGTGAATGTGCCAAGGACCTTCTGACTGTTCAAGTTGAAGAATCGACCAGCGATATCCTCCAAAGTCATTTGTTTGCAACATGGTGATATTCTCGAGACCGTGCCCTTAGTAAAAATCGCCACGGATGTTGGCTTTGACATTTCATTCAACTATTGTGTTATCTTCATTACATGTTGACTTTTGCGAATGTGGGTCACAGTGCAAAGGTTTGTGAATGTGGGATGACTTTTGCAAGAAAAATACAAACCCTCGCAAAACCATTTTGTTTCCAAGGATCTTTCCTCAAAGAGCTCTTGCGTGGCCGAGATGTGTTGGAGGCACCACAGCACAAATGAATTCAATATTAATATTTCATGCAAGTCTAGTGGAAAAAGTCATGAGCAGAATAAGCAGGATGAAATACAGCGTTTTTTGCAAGGCATTTTGTTGAACAGTAACGCAACCCAAATCAAATGTTTTCACTTTGTCCATTGGCTTTCGGATTGATTTTTGGAACCACAGTGAATCATAGTGCCATTTCCGCAGATGTTGATGTCATTTATTTTTTTTGATGTGGTCAATCGCAGCAAGCATCAAACACTCTTGCAATCCCAACGACATCCTCAAGCTATGGAAATGTTCGGTTTTGTTGAAGGCTGTCCGGAATAATTTTTCATTGTGTGAGACAGTTTGGATTTTTTTCCTTGCATTTATCCAATTCAATCTTATCAAATCAGCGTTTTTCCTGTTTATGTATTGAGTATGTGGAAATCTCTACTTCAAATAATCATCAAAAAGCTGTTCGAAGGCTGTTCTCGACTCCGTTTTTGTGCCAGGAGGGCGGCCGGCTGCTTCTGCCAATAGCGACATTGTTGTGCGGGTTCCCGGAGGACAGATTTATGCGATTCTTAAGATGTAGAACAGAGGAATTTCAGGTGTATGGACTCAAACACCTCATGCCTCATACTGGATGGATCTTCAGAAAAGAAATTTGAACACCATGAAACTTGCTTCAAATATTGAGCTCATCATGGCTTCCAGCATGTCATCAGGCATGAGCGCAGCCCAGGCGATTTTGAACCAGTCAGTCCTGTGGGTAGTTCCCCCAAACAGATGACTAGCCATAGCACAGACTGTGAATTGTCGAAACGAAAGTCGGAGAGAAAGTTTTTTGAACTCACTTGGCGCTGCAATGATTTCAATGTCCCCTAGACAGTGGCATGCTTTGCATGTCAGTGAAAAGGATATTTTGAGAAATAAGTTCTTTTTTGCATTTTTTTGAAGGACCAAAATGAAACATTTTAAGTTTCAAAAACACAACTTTTAGAAACCTTTGAAAATGTCTGCGAAAAAAAATGGACAGATGGCACGCTTCATCCACTCGACGGCCAAGCCGAGCGTGAGATGCGCCGCCAAATCTATCGCGTTTGGGGCCCCAGAGCAGTAAAAACCGTGCTTTTTATCGTAGATATGATGTTCTGATATGAATAGAAATAGATATGTTAAGTTATATATATATATATTATTTAACTTAACATATAATTTACACATAACAAGCAATGGAAAGCCACAAAAAAAGATCAAAAAGCCATACTTAAAGCAGCCGTGTTGGCACATTTTAAGTGACTTTTTGTGCTTTCAGGGCTGTTTCCAACTCGTTGCAGACTGCATTGGTCGGGTTTTGATTTTTGATTTTGCCAGGCGCTTCGCAAAGTCGCGAAGAGGCCATCGGACGTCGAGAAATATGTCATCGTCAGAAATCGAAACGGCAGGACCAACAAAAATTGAGTTGATACAAATATTAAGAGAACCATAGATGATACAGATGATACATGATGATACAGAAAGATTAGCTTAATGAAGTGACAAATGGAATGGGAGAGCTCCAAATGGTACATAAACGAAGTGAAGCTGGAGTTGTGGAATGTTGAAACTGGAAGAAAACAATCTGATCTCGCGTTCTAAGAGTTTGCTGTCATTGTACCATTGTACCAAAAAGGTGTGAAAACATGTCGAAATCTGATGGGAAACGTTTGCAATATTCCTTTCTCCCCATCAGAAATTTCCGTGGCATCGCTTGGCGTTTGGACTACGAGCAGAAGGAGCTCCAGGCAAAGGAATTCTCACAAAGAAGGATGTTTTTCATTTTGAATGGAAGGATTTGGAAAAGAAGAAATGATTCAAACGATGTTTGCGATTTGGTCGGAACGTTTTGAACCCTGTCACAACACTTTGATGCCTTCCAACACCTGACACGATGTGACAGCTCAATCTGGTTTAGGTTCACGTAGCCAATCTTGATGAGTTTCGCGACTTCTGTGCTTTGCACTCGAATTAAGAGCTCATGTTCCAAGATCTGTGTTCCAGACGTTTCAAGAAATTCACAACGTCGAAGATAAAGAAGAAAAACATAGAAAAAACCATTATATAGAACGTTTTGAATGAACAGAATAACAGATCTGGATTGCGGGCAGCATGGTGCTGGACTTTGAGCGAAGTTTCGAGGTTACCAAAACCCGTTCCGACAGTGGGATTGTCGATATTGTCAAGCATTCCTTCGAGCAAGGTCCAGCTGTACAACTTATATCAACTTTTCACCGGAATGATCACCTCAATACGTTTCTGTCCATCTCAGGTTTCAGAGACTTTTTTTTGGTCACCAGAATCATCGGATTGCATAGAGATTTGGGATGTTTTTTTGCCAAGGAAGCTCGGAAGCTCCGGTGCTGATGTTTTTTTTGTTTTTTGAACGAAGGATGGAAAGATGGAAACGGAAAATCCGCATTTCTCAGCGGAGACAATTTTGAAGTTCTTGATTTTACAGAAAGGATTCGTAAGGAGCCATCCAGAAAGGTTGTTGAACAGTTCAACATTTCATCCCCCGATACCTTACCGGTTGGACTCGTTCTTTGCGTATTAGATCTTGAGATTCATCAAAAACCTTCCCTGGCTCCGATCTAGGAACCCTGTCAAAACCGTACGAAGCGTGCCGAGTCGAAAAGCAGCAACAAGAAAACAATGTTTCTGATATGTCACGTTTGAAGCAGCCATCAATAGAATGAAAACATGAAAACATGGATGCAAAAATGGACATTTTTTGGGACTAATAAGTTGAATGAATTCGTTTGTCTCAATGTATGCATGTTTTGTGACAACTTGCTGATCCAAAGTTGAGAGATCGACCGCCAGCGCTTATTAGGCCCAAAGCCGGCCCCGCTGCCCGACCGCCGTGCCCTGCGCGGTGCAAGCGCCAGCGGCACTGATGGCGGAGGGTTCGGAGGAAGATGCCACTGGGCTGATGGAGAATCCAAGATTGATTGGACAGAGGAAGACATTTCGAATATCAAGGGCTGAAGCAGGACATTCCGAATGCCTCAAGTCCAACTTTAATGATAAACATGAACCATGCATGCTTTTGCCACAGATGCAGACTACTCAACAGCTACATTTTGCATAGTATTGCGTAGATTACTCCTGTTTGACCCTCTACCCTCAATGGGGCACCCCATCCCTTTTTGGATAGGACTATGTAGATGAATAACATGCGGGGAGGTCAAGCAAGATATCAAGTTTGTCTTTATGTTGTCTTTGCATGGACCAAATGGACAATGGCAGAATACGTAGAGATTCCATCTCACGTCCGAGATAATCCCTCAACAAAGTCTAAAGAGATTCAGGAGTAGCATAGTGAGTAGCATTAGATGACCTTGAGGTGCTCAAAGCAACGATTCTTTCCATTGAAAACGCTTTCCACTGAGGAGGAGGATTCAGCCATTTTGCACGTCAGCAGCCCAGTGACGCCAGTGACTTGCGCGAAACAGCGAAACAGCCAACGGAATCGGCCGATTGGAACTAAACACCGAAAGTCTTTGAGGTCCAACTTGGTATCAGCGGGGCCAAAAACATCCGAGTACGTGTCCCGAAGGCCATGAGCATCCGAGTTCCTCGGCTGCACCTTGACTTGAGTTGACAGCATATCTACATATCTCGTGTGAAATTCGAAACGTTTGGATTTTATTTGAGAAACCTTGGTTTCGTTGTGTGTTTTGTTTCATTGTGTTTCATGTTATTCATGTTGACATTCTGGGAATTTCATGTTGTTTCAGACTCCAAAATGTCTCAAGCGCTTCCTCCCAGGTGCTGAAAACGCGTCTGGCGCGAAGTTCCGGCTCGCCGCCCTATGCGCAAAAGCTGCTGCAAGGTTGGGTTCCCGCTTCAGACTTTGCATGGTACATTTTTTCAGACATTTCTGTTGTGAATTTTTTTGTGCCATTTTTGGTGAAGCGTTCAACGCAGGGGCTTCTGTGCTCAGCGATGATTTGATCGTACAAGATGTGTGCAACGACTCGGTGGAAATACAGTGCCTGAGCACCAAAAAGTGTCGAGTGAAGTCACGGAGTCGGTGCCAAGTCGAGTCCAGCAAAGAAGATGGACATTGTTCGCATTATTCTTCACATTATTCTTCACATTGTCATACATTGTCACATTTTTACAAATGTGAAATCGAAAGATTTTTGGGATCTTTTTGATATGTCTCTTGAGAAAAGTGCACAAAATAGCAGCCGAAAGTGTTGCATGGTTTCAGGCTAATTTGCCAGCCATGCAAAACGGAGACTGTCAACCAACTCATTGAGTCGGTGAGGAGAACTACCGGTGGACGTATCGTATCCACGTGTCCATTTCTCCATTTCAAACGTTCACAGATATTCTGAGCGAAGTTGGTCCACATCAGCCTTGTTTCCATGAGATTGAACACTCAGAATCTTTCAAACCTTTTGGATGTTTTTTGGTTTTTTTCGATGTGCGTTTCTGGTTTCTACCGTGTTTCTACATATTGAACACTCAGTCCTGCAGGATGGATGACTTCGTCGCCTTGTCCAACTTGCTGCATCTTCCGACGCATCCCGATGTGGCACGCCACAGTGATGGCATCACTGCGCTGCTGAGCGCTGCGTGGGGAACCTCGTGTGATGCAGTGATGCACTCATCGAATCAAGACGTGACAAGATGTCTTCAAGTCATAATTGAAATTTAGTGGATTTCAAGTGGATTTCTGCTGAGATCGAAACAGTCGAGACATATTGTGACATTTAGGTGACATTCAGGTGACATTTGTGAAAAAAGACATCAAAGTGACGTTCGCACCAAGGTACCATGGACGTTTGGACATGGTCAAGGAACTCCTCGCTGCAGGTGCTTCCAAGGACCAACTTGAAAGACTCCTGTGACTCTGCGTAAAGCGAAACGAAATGATTCAGTTGGTGCATATTTCAGAGACATGAAACAGTTAATAGCGAATTGATATGAATTGATGCTTGATGCTAGGAGAAACCTATGAAGAATGGGGCTACCCCAGTACACCTGGCAGCTCAGTGTGGCCATGTAGAGGTTGTAAGGCACCACAGCACCGAGTTCCACGTTTTTACTGTCGATTTGAGAATTTTCGGAAGAGTGTAGTATAATGTAGTATACAGGCAATATAGACATGATATCATGCTTTTATCATGATATTATGAATATATTTGTGACAATTCGTGAGAAGCTTCTGGAACTTTCCTGAATAAGCCGTTTGGAGACTTTTTTCGGGGCGGTTGCGCTGCTCCTCAGATGCCTTGTGGAAGCTAAAGCCTCCAGCAACTCCAAAGCAGAGGTCCGAAGCGACGCAGATCCGCCTGAAGTCTAGAGATGTCCGGAGTTGTTTCATGTTGTTTCCATTCTTTGAAGAGCAATGAAAATATGGAACTGAAAACTGCTACAGTCAAAAGATTTCAAACCCATCAGGGCACTGCTTGACCTCGAAGCTTCTCCAGGATGGACGCTATCCTTTGCACATTGCTTCGCAGAAGAATCACCTGGAGGTCACCAATCCCATGGCAGTCAGATCACTGGATTTAAGGACACACCAACACACAACACAGAGCGAAACATGGAGAAACGATCGATGCACAGGTGATCCAGTGTTTATTGGAGCTGGATGCCAATGTGGATGCTCCTGGACCCCACGGCATGAGTGCAGCTTTCTTTGCATGTTCTCGAGGCAACGCACCAAAGTTTGCAACGTTGTCAAAGACTGGTTTTGTTAAAAGATTCGTTCGAAAAGGCTGTTTGGAAAAAGGTTTGAAATTGTCAAGTCTGAGACCAAAGGCTTTGAAGCTGTCCTGCAAGAGCTTTGCAAAGCTGGGGCCTCGCCCAATGCAAGAGATCTGAGCGGCACCAGGCATGGAATGCATCAATTTATGCAAGCCATGGACAAAGTTTTGAAGAAGCGTCGGTGATTTTTTCCAAAAAAAAAGTCAAGGATACTTTGAGTTTTGTCGTTTTGTCTTTGTCGGAAGGATGTTGGACGTGACGATCCAAGAGGGTCATTTGGAGTTGGTGAAGCTCCTGGTGACCTTCAGTGCGCAGTTGGCCGAGGGCAACCGCCTGGGCAGGAGAGTCTCGTTGATTCTTGATTCTTGTGGCCAAATTGACAATAAGGGTGTCGGGGTAGGTCAGTGCAAAAGTACGATTCAATATCAAAATATAATTCACACAGAATGTTTGTGAACATTTGCAATTGGATAAAATCCCACAGATCTTTGACAGGACAGCATTGCACGTGGCAGCTTTTTCAGGTGATCTTCAGATTGTTCAGTGGCTCCTCTCTGAAGGTGCTAAGCTTTTCAAAATCCTTCACCAAGGAGCATCATGGAGATCATTCAATATCATTCATAATTTTCTTTTTTTGGATCAACAGTATCCCAGAATCACAGATTTCAAGTACGGGGCTTTTCAGTATGTAAAATGAACTTTGGAATTCTTCAGGCTTGTCAGTTGATGTGCGAGACCTTCGGCAGCAAACCCCTTTGCATTTGGCAGCACGCTTCGGCTATGAGGCCGTGGTTCGGGGTCGGAGCAGCACGTGGACTTCTCACATGGAATTGATGGAGTTGACAAGTCTAAGTGAATCCTAAAGCTGTGGGACAAGGGAAGAAAAAGATACAGCAATAGTTAATCGCACGCATGCAATATCCATGGAAACCGCATTATAGCCATCCTGTTGCTATCCAGAATGAAAGGTGTTTTCCTTTTCTGGACTATCCTTGCAGACGCTCAGCCCCAAAAACGCCCAACGCCTTCGCCGCTTTCCCTTTTCCTGCGGCCAATCCTGAATCATGGCGTACGCCGACGACCACAAGATCTCTGACCTCGTGGCAAAGCTCCCACCAGGTTTTCACAGAATGGTTGATATTGTTCAAATTATCTTATTATGTGAGTTGTATGTGACATGTCGATTTGCAACTTGACAGACTTGGACTGCAAAGTGTTCGTTTTTTGATTCAACCGGCAGCACGACCAGACATCTTGCAGGCTGGTTCTCCTTCGAGTACTTTCCCCCAAAGACAGCTGAGGGTGTAGAGAACTTGCGCAAGCGAATTGTGAAGATGAAGGTTGGCAGTTTTGAGAACTTGAGCAATTCCAAGTTGTTGATTTTGATTTTTGGGTGGTCGCTGCAATGGTTTTTGTTTTTCTTGTAGGAAAGTATCCTTTACTCTTCAAGATGTCAAGATGTTTCTTTGTCTTTCCGGTAACACGGTAACGTATCAATCGTTTGATATGTCTAAGTCACTTCCATTTGTTTTTTTAATTCCTTGTGCAGTTTTCTCCTTTCTGTATCTGGAAGGCCTTGGGGCCACTCTTCACTGACTTCACTTGGGGTGCTGGTGGTTCCACGTCGGAACTCACCCTGCAGCTCACTAGCGCTGCCAAGAACGAGTTGGGACTGCCAGTTTCCAACCATTCAAAACGTGTTGAAACTTAATCAGACATTTTCCATGATTTGCTACTTGCCGTTATTAAGTGAACTCAAGTGAACTTTTCATTGTATCAAATGACTTCGTACTTCAATGTTGAAGGTTCGGAACCGTTGCCAATATGCATTTGACATGCACAAACCAGAGTTCTGAGACGCTTGGCAGACAGATGACATGGTGATAGGTGAGAAAACATGGGAAAACACGGGGAAGTTCTGAATTTGTACTAAGTCTCGAAACATGTCATGAATCAGAACGAGGGACTAAACTTGTCCCACCTTGAAACAACCAGTTGAATGATCAGACAAGCTAGCAGTTTTTATGGGCAAAGTTCGAGAAAATGCCTCTAGCTTGGTGTGCACCCAAAAACTCTTCAGCAATCAAAACGCCTCATGACATGCCTTGGTGCACGAGGATGACCCTGAATGCTCTGAAGGATTGCAAGAAGCATCTTGTCGAAGTTTTTGGCAAATATCTTGAGACGAAGATGTCAAAAAAGATGTTTGCGTAACATCTCAGTTTTTGACAAATATCTCTCACCTTTCGCGTCTGCTTTTTGACACTGTCGACACACTGAGGCTCGGTGTGCGTAACATCGTCGCACTGCGCGGTGATCCTCCACGAGGAAAAGTCAAGAGTTGTCATAGAAAAAATCACCACTGTGTGTGTTTTGTGTGGTTTTTTTTTGATTGAAAAATCCGAAAGTCCACGGAAGTCCATGGAAGTCCATGGCTCTGTGCAGGCCAGGAGAAGTGGACTGCCACAGAGGGTGGTTTCAGCAGCGCTTTGGATTTGGTGAAGTTCCTTATCTACAACTTGCCGAGACATGACCAAGGATGTTCTAGATATACCTAGATTTCTATGATGTGTGACTTCCAAGTGTTCAAATGCGTCCACGACAAGTGGAATCAAAGGTGCATCAACAAGAATTTCGGTGATTACTTCTGCGTCTCTGTGGCCGGTTATCCTGAAGGTTCATAGCTCAGTGACTCCGATCCGATCATTCATTTCTGGGGCTCAGCCATTTCTTGTCGTTGAAGCGAAGCATACTATTATACAGTTATACAATGTTATACATATAGTAGTTGTGTCATGTTGTGTCTCAAGGACATCCCGACAACATCGAAGAAATCCCTGGTGGCATTGAGAGTTTGTCTGCTTCCGAGAAGCGTCGCGCTCGGGTGGCACCCAACGCCGATGGCAAGACTGTGGTGACGGCCGCTTAGCTGTGAAAGGATTTTTGTTGACTTTGAGTTCTGGTTGCGATTGAATTATGTATCGTATATTTTTCAAGTCATTTGCAACATTTTTTCCGCGTAAAAAACACCAGCACTGTGGCAATGAGATTGCTGACGCAGGTGTGCAGAGATGCCAGCTTCCACAAGGCACCTTAATGCTCTCATCTCATTCATCTCTCGCTGTCCTTGTTGTCCTTGGTTGAGATAGGACAACAAAGATAACAAAGTCATGCAAAAACCACAGGTGAAAAGATTGAAAATATTGAAAAGATGGTAGTGGAAGACAAGCCGCATCACTCAGAGTGAAGGAATCTTGCATTTTGGATTGGCACAAGTGTTTGAGGAGATGGTCTACTTGAAAGAGAAGGTGGATGCTGGTGCCGCTTTCGTCATCACACAGATGTTCCTTGATGCTCAAGTCTTTCTTGACTTCGTTCAGGACAGGATTCCCGGATTAGGAAAAGCTGCTACGTTTCAATTGTATCTTCCATCAGATTCTCCACCAACGGCTCCTGAAAGGAGTGCCGCAAGTACGAGATCCATGTCCCAATCGTGCCCGGCATTATGTGCTTGAACGGCCTAGGCCTCTCACTACCGTAGTACGTGTGGTTCAAAACAATACATTGACTTGCAGATGACCGTTGAAGCTCAAAAATCGTTGAAGTCTTGAGTGTTCATGTTACATCTGAAACATTAAAGTTGGGTTGAAAGCATCTTTGTGTATCATCACTTTGGAAGTGAAAATGGTTGAAAATGTACTATCGTAGATTCTCACAAGGAGGGAGTTTAGTTTTTGAACATGTGACCGCGACAGGCGGTTTGAAGCGCATGACGGAGCTTTGCAAGACTCGCTTGCCAGAGGGCTTGATGGAACGTGCTGAGAAGGCAAGACATGTCATCGATGTTGTCCAAGTTTTACCATTTTTTTCCGGAATCCACAAAAATGACAAGGCTTTGCTAGGAGCAAAAGTGAATGCCACGATGATGGTTGGTCGTTACAAGAAAACGTATAGACTAGTTATTGACATTATATATCAACAACCCTACTCTCATGTGTTTGGAGTGCACAGCAACGCAGCATATGTTGATTGCCGTTGAGGCCAACACCTCAGATGAGGCCTTCAAGGCCTTCGGTGTCCAGGAGCGTCTCATGCCCGCTGAATGAGCCAAGAGAAATACTTCCTATTTGAATAGGATGAGAATTTTGTATTAGACATGTTCCTGGGCCTTGAAAATCGAACAGCACGGTTCAAAGAGGAAGGCGTCGACATGTGCAAGAAGCTTCTGGACGGTGGCGCACCAGGTTGGGAAAGAGAAATTCTATCAGTTCAAAAAAGCAATTCCCCAGAAATCTCAGGAGGTTTCTCAGATTTTGAGATGTCGTGATTGGATCCACGAGAGATCCACCAGACTGTGCAGTGCCAGGTCTGCATTTCTACACCTTGAATTTGGAGAAGGCTCCGATGACTTCACCACACAAGACCCTGCAGTCACGCAGTGTTTCGCTTTATTGCTTGGCCAGGTCCTAGGCATTGCGGCATTTGCATCTGCAAAATTCTTCAATCTTGCATTCTTAATTATGATTGCCATTGCATTACGCATTTAGACATTACAACTCTCTACAGATCAATTTTGATCTTTCAACCTTTCCGCTTTGCAGGTGGTCGTTGGCATCCTCAAAGGCTTGGGTAAAATCTCCGTATCTCGACGTGAAAATAGCTGCTGAGTACAGTACGGCCCTGGTTTTTTTTTTGCGCAACTGCCGCAACTGCCGCTGTTGATGCTGTCGAAAACGAGGACCAGCAAGCTGCAGAGTTCCAGCAGTTGGAAGCAGATGCAAAGTTCATGGTCTCTGCTCAGGGCATCACCACTGGAACCAAGGCACACCCCTCAAAATACTTCCCATCTCGTCATTTATCCATGAATTGATCCTTTTTTTTTCGTTGATACAAATCTATTAGAATCGATTCTAATCTATTGATCCTTGGTACAGTTTTGGTTTGTTTTCAATGCCTTTGCTTCAGATCTTGACTTTCACAAGTTGTGTTGCCGGTTAATAGCATTGCTGGTGAGGTTGTGAATCGTCCCGCCTTGCCGGGCAATCGACCCTTGTCGGAAGCCGATCCCACGATGCACGACTTGGTGATTCAGGAGACTCCAAAGTCCTGTGAAAAGTTATGACTTATGAGATGTTGTTTTTTTTTGCGACAAAAAAACATTTTTTTTCCTAAAAAACAACTTACACATACTTACGCTACGAGCTACCTAGATGAGATACTGCATTGATACTACTCTCTAATCTCTACTTTGTAAGTGTTTTTCCAAAGTACTTAAAGCATCCCCAAGCTACGAAGCTGCATTTATCCACAAGTCCGCGAGCGACAGGAGAAGAATCGCCAGATGCGTTGCATCGAGCTCATTGCATCAGAGAACTTCACCAGCCGTGGAGTCATGGACCCTTGTCAGCCTTGTCACACGAAGAGACGCGAAGAGACACAAAGAAACACGAGACACTCCGAGACACCATGATGAGTTTTGAGAATTTGTTCTGCTTCACTTCGAGGAATGCTTGGGCTCTGCATTGACCAACAAGTCCCTCGCACTGAGTTTTTACCATCGACCTTCGAGAAACGCCCGTTGAACGGAAAACACCTTGCGAGATGTTTTGTAAGGTACTCCGAGGGTCAGCCTGGCAATCGTTATTATGGTGGCAATGAGGTCATCGATAAGGCAACGAAGATTCCTGGAAATGTTTTGTGGTGAATATGGTGAATGGAAAAAGCTTCAAACAACTCTTGTCGGGCAAATTTGGCAAATCAAAATGGAAATTGCAAGTGAATCTTTGACGATCAGGTGGAGAATTTGTGCAAATCTCGAGCATTGAAAGCTTTCTCCCTGGACGAGAAGGCCCGATGGTGGGGCAAAAGTGCAGCCTGATTCAAAAGTTGCAAAAAATCTCAGCATCCCAAGTACAAGAACGGCAATGTAATGAATCACTACAATTTCAGGAGTGCTTGCTCTTGAGCGTAGGGAGATCGTAGGGAGATTGTGGATTGTTTCCCCTATTCTTTTGTTGGGAATTGGTTATGAAGATTTTTGGGGGGGATGTTTCCTCACTTTGAGTCCACTTAGACGACACCGGACCTTGAAGTCGAGAGGAATGGGGTGTGAATGTCCAGCCCTACAGTGGAAGCCCAGCCAACTTCGCTGCACCTTTGCACAGAAAGCTGGAGTGGCTGAGAAATGTTTCTTTCGAAAGCATTTCATTTTTACATTTTCACACAGAAATTGTGAAATCAAATTCGTTGACTTCGATGTGAGGTCTACACAGCACTCTTGCCACCTCATAGTCGTGTCATGGGCTTGGACTTGCCTTCTGGTGGACATTTGACTCATGGCTACTATACTGCCAAGAAGTGCCTTGGCTCAAACTTTTAGTGACAGATATTAGTTGATATGAGTTCTTGAGGGATGGAGCTTTCCAGACTCTGGCGATTGCCTTTGTGCAAACGTCAGGAAGATCAGCGCCACCAGCATCTACTTCGAGTCTTTGCCATATCGTGTCCATCCTGAGACAGGTTTGATCGACTTCGATGAGTTACGATGCTCGTTGGAAGCGTTGAAAGAAAGGGTCCAATGGTAACGGGATCATTTACCAGTCTTGTTGTTTGATGGTTTGATGTCGTTTATAATAAACTTTGCTGAATTTCGCTCATCCTTTTTTATTTTTTCCTGTTTTCATGTTTGCTTCCAACTTGAGTATTTCTGAAGACAATGCGGATGGGCTCATCGTTTTGAGGAAAAACTGCCTTGGTCTTCCGACCTGCCATGATCTTGTGCGGTGCCTCCGCGTATCCACGTGTCATCGACTTTGCCAAGTTCCGACAGATTGCCGACGAGGTCTGATGTGATTGCTGACATTGGCTGACCACTCTGATGGTTTGCCCCAACGACAGCATGTTGCTTCAATTCCTGTCCAGGTGGGTGCCATTCTGATGGCTGACATCGCACACATCAGTGGTTTGGTGGCCACTGGTGAGCACCCAAGTCCTTTCGAACAGCCAAATGCTCAGTTGTGGCATCGACGGCAGATTTTGTATCACATCGTTGCTGTAGCCGTCGCCATCGGATTTGCCGCTCAGTTGTGACGTGGTGACGACTACTACGCACAAGTCCTTGCGAGGGCCTCGTGCCGGTATGATCTTCTTCAAGTACTCGGACTGCTCCCCGACATCGGGGCCAAGAAACATAGCCAAAGACCAAAGACCAAAGACTCAATCTTTGGGGTGTCACTTGCAACAACAATTCACTCACAGCCCTGTGAGTGCAATCAAAGTAGTTGCTGCTGTTGCTGCTTGCGAATCACGCTCATATGACTCATATTGTCACAGTTTCCTCATGAATTCCTTTGTTTCTGAAATCAATGGACACATTTCTTACGTGTTCTCATAAAGTTGTATCCTGAAATTGATATGCGTTGCAGGAGAAGATTCCAGACATCAAGGAGCGCATCGATATGGCAGTCTTCCCAGCATTGCAGGCCAAACCTTCAAGAGTTCACTCATTTCTCAGCATTTCTCAATTCCTAATCTTCATCTCATGTTCCTTTTAATTGGTCAGAGAAAATCACTTTGAATTCATTTGATTTCCTGATTCTGCATTCTCAATGACTCAACATTGAATATATTTATCAATTTATCAGGTATTCATTGTATCCAATTTGTATCCACATGTCTCCGATGTGTCTTTACCTGCGGCACTCTCTCTCCAGGGTGGACCCCACAATCACCAGATCGGCGGTTTAGCTGTACAGCTCTTGGAGGTGGACAGTCCAATGTTCAAGGACACATTGGACGACATTTGTCCAACAACGTTTTACAGAAACAAAAAAAGAACAGGAACAGGAACAGATCAAACAGAAAATATTTGAAAAGCACTTCAAGCACTTCGTGGTTTCATTCGGATCGGATGTAACCAGGAGTACGCCAAGCAGGTGGGTTTTGGTTTTTCTTACTTTTTCCTTGAAATGTTGAAATTTTTGTGAAATAAGAAAAGTGCTGTGACAAGATTTTGACGCCATGTGAGGTGAAAGCCAATGCAAAGGCCTTGGCCGATACTTTGATGGGCAAAGGTCACAAGCTGGCATCGGATGGTTTGGCACCAAGAGAGCAACGAAACATTGTGAAACCCTCTTTGTTGAACATATGTAATGCATACATATATTTACTATATGATATACATCAAAATCATCAAATTAGATGTAATGAGATCCCAACTGCAGGATTTCTTCCAACATGGTGACATGGTGCTGAGACTCAGGCACCGACAACCATTTGTTGCTTTGGGACCTCCGTCCTCATGGCCTGACAGGCGACGAGTTGCAAAAAAACATAAAAAAGAAGAAGTTGGAAAGAAAAACGAGAAAAATGCGAAGCTTCCGTTGTTTCTGTGGAAAAAACGTTGTTTCAACGGAAGCTTCGGAATTTCTCGTTCCTCTCAGCTCTCATGCAATCTCGGATTTGCCCCAGGTTCAAAGGTGGAGAAGATTTGTGGCTCGGCTGAGGTCGATGATTCTCATGGCTTCATGGCAGATCTCACACCCTTGTGCTCACTTCATTCAAAATTAGCAACGAAGGTGACAAAATGAGACCCAGATTTGTTGACCTCAACAACAACAACAACAACAACAACAACAACAACAACAACAACAACAACAACAACAACAACAACAACAACAACAACAAGAAGAAGAAGAAGAGCTTAAGCGGATTTTTGTTGATTACTTTGATTACTTCTGAATTTTCACTCTGGGTTTTTCAACTTCGTTTAGGTGAAGCAGCTTCGATCACATTGAACCGCAATGCGGTGCATGGCGATGCATCGGCTTTGAGCCCAGGAGGTGTCCGTGTCGGAGCACCAGCCATGACCACCCGAGGATGCACCCAGGAGGACACATGAGACACATGAAAAACACCAAGTGACACGTGTGCAAATTTTCTCCGTTTTGTTGGTGACGTGCAAATTTTGACTCATGTGAACTCAATGTGAAATACCTTGGTAAAGTCCGTTCACCTCCCAGGACTTCAAAAAAATTGGTGAGTTCTTGGATCGATGCTGTCAAATTGCTTTGAAGATCCAGTCTGAAAAGGGAAAGAAGTTGAAGGACTTCGAGGCCAGAACTTTATTTTGGACCGCTTCAGGTGAAATAGATCATCTTCGAACTCAACTAAAACTACATTTTTGATCTGTTTTTTTTGATGTGATGAGTCGATGAGTGATGTGTTCCAAAAAGTCTTGATATTGGCAGTGACATAAGTCATTGGCATGAGTGACATCCATGCCCCTTTTCCCGACTCAAGTCCTTCAGGCAGCGATCCCAAGCAACGCAGAGGTGCAGACCTTGAAGAAGGAGGCCCGCCGGCCCGACTTTCAGCGCTCGTTTTTTCAACACAAATTTCCAGAAAGTGAAACTCTACTTCGTGTCTCCTGCATTAGATATGGTCCAAATTTCAAATCTTCATTTTGTTTCTAAAGCGAATGTGATTTCTTGGAAATTCAGTTGCTTTCTTGAATGCTCCGTACTTTTCTACGATCATGGCCTGCAGTATTGAGGTGGAAGAATGGGCTGTGAAGTTCGGCTATCCTGGCTTCTGAGTCGGAAGCGGAACACTCTGAAAAGAAAATCATCACACGGAACTCCAAACTTATCAAACAGATCACGCAGCAACCACTGAATCATCACTGAATCATAATTACAGTCGAGAAGCATTCAGTAGTCCGGAAAATTTTCAGTGCCGGAAGCATTTCCTCGGCATGGCTGTGCGTCAGCGTTTTATCTTGGCAGCGTTGAGAATCGGATCCTGCCAAGTCCAATCCATCGATCCTGGCCTCGTGGCCAGCGATTCAGCTCGAACAAAAAAAAATGACGCCGCCGATTTGTTTCGATCTACATTTTGTGTGCTTGTGTTTGTGTTGGATCTTTTTTGTTGAAGTGTTCAAAGTTTTGTTGTTTGTTTAGGTTTATATTGTTTTCGGTTTTATTTTTGTATGTTTGGTTTTTATGGGGAATATTTTTGTCGTAGTTTTTTCAGTTTTCTACCACGGCCAGGCCGTGGCACGAGAGCTTTGGGCTTCCCAGGCAGATTTGGAAGCGCTGACAGGAGCCCCCGGCCAAAAAGCCGAAAGAGTCGATTCGCTACGTCGATCGGTGCCACCTTGGAAACAAACAAAAACAACCTTCGTGTTTGTTTTGTGTCTTCTCTTTGCATTTTGCATGTAATTTGTTGTTTCCCAGAACAGAAACACAGGAGTGGTTTAAGATTTGACCAACTGCTGTTGGTAGAATCATGTTTTCAAGATCTTGAGAAAGATCCTAACGCGCGCTTCAGCTTTCGTTCGATCCATGCGTTTGAGTGAAAATTTCTTCATTCCTAGTGACTAGTGTATGTGTCTAGTCCTTTGACAGCCCATGAGATATCACAAAGTTCGAAGGCGATGGCAGAACGCCTTTGCACGTTGCAGCCTTTTATGACCAAGAGGCGGGGGCTGTCTTCGTTCGCAACCTTTACATCTTCGTCATTCGTGTCATTCGTGTCCTGTCTCTTAACTCCTGTCGCGCCACAGGATGTGGTGAGCTTTCTTTGCCAGCAACGAGTAGATGTGACCCTCAGCTCGCATTCGTCAGTCACAGACGTTTCGGGAAGGAACAGTAAAGCAGCTCCAGAAATCATGTTTTCGAGAACAACGTAGATAATAGATACGACAAATCCTAAAGGTGCAAACCCTTTTTGTGTTGCAACATTTTTGTCTTGGGACTCTTGTGGAACCAGTCGAAGCAAGTGAGAACATCGAATTACCACTGGAATAGAAGCAGCGATGAAGTCGAGGAATTCCTCCAGTTGTGGCTTTACGCCTTTACATTTCGCTTCCTGGCGAAACAACCCAGTCTTCACCTCAGACGTTGTTGTTGTTGTTTTGGGATTTGACGCAGAACATGATAGAAGATGTATGAAAAATCCGTAACAAAGACCATTTTCTTTACCCTGGCATTCATCATGCTAAAACACCACGTTTCGAAGCGCATCCCAGGATGTGGTACAAGTTTTGTGCAGCTTTAATGCAGACCTTCAGAAGAGGGACGTTTTTGGTGCAACGCCCGCAACTGGCTTAGTTCATGTAATGGTTGCATGTTTTTTGCAAGTCTGCAAGTCTTTGACTTCACTTCGTTGGAACAGTTTTGAGATGGTGGGGCTGAGGAGTTTCCATTGCTTACTTTCCCATTCTCCCAGCCACTCAATTTCATGCTTCCCAAATCATCAAATCATGGTAAGGTTAGCATGGCAGCCTACTACGGCCGGCATGCGATTGTGCCACTGGTCAAAACTTATGTCGCTCACGGTCACAGCTCAGATGTAACAAGCTCCGACATTTTCAATTTGGGGTCGAAAGGATTTCCAGGCAGTGTAAGGCTGTGATTCATTTTGGGACAGATGGCTACTCTACGCACATTCTCAGGCAGTGCATGCTGGAAGCGGAGGCCGCAGCAGGTGTGGAATAGCAAAGCTTCCGATTCATATTGATTCATTGATGCCTTTCAATAAAAACACTTGTCAGCTTTGCCATTGACTTCTTACTGCTTGTCCTCTTGTGCTGAGGCATATGAAGATGACTGAAAGCCTTCTGATTTTTGGCACATGGGTGGGAAGTGCCACCCCAACAGATGTGAAGGAGTACTGACATCGCAGCATCTCATAGATTTCCCAATTCATTTTTTGAAGCCAGTTTCTTCAGCCACATTTTGGAAACCAGACTTCCCAACCATGTGCATTGGCATTGTCAGGGAAGCCGTTGAGCAGAGCAAGAAGCTGTTTTGAAAGTTTTTCGGAATTCGGAGATCACGGAGATATCTTGCTCAGCACAATGGAAGATATGCCAGGGCATGTCAGCCACCATTTCCCCTTCTCGAATTTAAAAAAACGCACAGTTCGCTTCATTTCCCCTTTGTAGATATTGCCCCAAAGGCAATGATCCGCAACACTGCGGTGTAGTGGCTCTCATTGTTCAGATTGAAGGTGAAGAAAATTGCAGAAAGTTTTCGAACAAAAATGGTTTTCAGTTTTCCCCGGTTTTACCAATTACTTTGAATTACTTTGTCAAAGTCTATGCATATTATGTTGCTGAGGGATTTGCATTTCTTATTTTCTTGACCTTCAATACCTGGTGTTTGCTTTACTTATCAGGCTGGAATGCAAACCCTTCGAGATCCAGTTGTTCAAATGAAGCTGATAGGTCCGATAGGTGATGTGAGTAAGTGGAGCCTGAGAATTTGAAAAATCAATTCTTTTCGAAAAAATGTTCCGAAACTTCAGTTTTGCATCCCAGAAGCACGTGATGAGAATTCAAAGCCTTACAAGCCAAGAGAAAATTGCTCCGGTCGAACCGCAAGAGCAATGAGAAAAGCCAAGAAAGAAACAAAAAAAGCGTATGAAACTTGAAACCATAATTAACAGGACCAGGGGACCGGGAAAAGCAAGGATAAAAATATGTTCTTCGTAAGCTCTTGGAACGAGTGGCATGCTCTGAAGATCTGAAGGTTTTTTTGTTGCAGACACGGCCTGGTTCAAGCCTAGATGACCTGACGGGTTGAGCGTCATGCCCTGAGAAAACTGTGTGCGTGTGGTGAGTGAAGCACATGTTGTTACAGTTACACAGTTTTCACATGGCACGATGTGAAATTTTGTTTCATTTCGGCGATGTTAGCGTCATTTTCTTGACCTAAAGAGTCTCTCAAACGCAAGACAAACATCTACATATATTGCCCAAGCCTGCTAACCGCTAAGCCATGCAAATTTGGTTTGCCGATTTCATCAGAGAACATGATCATAACAAGATGGTCTATGATCTTGGCCCATTTGGATGTTTTCGGCCCACTCAAGGTGATGCTGCGCTGCGGCCGTGTGGGAAACTCGTGAAGTAAAACGAAGTAAAACGATAAACCAATCAAAAGAATCATGGAATCATGGATTGAATTGGGTAAATTGGGCATGCTACAATTGCTCGTTTTCAGAAAAGCTGGCCTGGACTTTCTTCTCTTGAATGTGTCACGAAGCTCATTCGGTAGGCGAATCGTCCCAAGCCAGAGCCAAGCGTGGGCTCACTCGGGCTTTGCACGCAGAAGGTGCACGTCCAGATGCACAAGTACACTCAATGAAAACAGAGAGGGCACTCGAATTGCTGGAAACCAACCACTCCTTGTGTCATTTCATATATTTCGTCTCGTTCAACAATTCTATTTGTATTCTCATGGCTGTTGTTGTATTCATCCAGGCATTGCTGGAGAGCTCCAGCGAGAATGATTCAGGGAAGGTGAGCACAGAAAGAGGAAGCTTTTTGGAGAACAGATTAACTGATTAACTAAATTTTAACCAGGTGTTTGCAAGAATATTTCATAACATCCAGTTGATCATATTCAAAACCAATAGTCTTCATTGAATCCAAATTGTTTGAAATGGTTGGTGATTGCTAAAGTTCAGCTATTGAGATTCCAACAGCTTTGCTTCGCCAGATCTTAAATGGACTCGTCGCTGTAGACTCCATGAGACCGGAGAAGCTCCTCAACCCAGGAACATGGTCCAACACCCAGAAGTCCGATTTTTGTTTTTTCCGGATGTCAGTCCAAGTCATGTTCATCATATGAATCATATTGTATGTTGCGAAATATTCTTTGGCCATGGAAGAAAAAGCTCTCGGACAATTTGGATTTGGATCATAATATATCATAGACATGATTCATGATGCTCATAGTGTTTTTCATGGTTTTTCAAAATGTCCATGTCATGCGTGAATGCTTTAGTTTTGCGGCTCAGGATTTCCGAGCCTCCAGAGACAACCAATTTGCTAAAGTGGGGGCCTCAATCCAGGCCAAACTGTTTGCCTTCGCAAAACTCCGTCGTTCCGAAAGTATTTCGTGAAAAATCGAGTCGTGAGGTTCGGAGTGGGATTGAATCGAGTGGAACCACCGCCTAAGTAGCATCTTCACTGAAGATGACGCGCTTCCAAAGCAGAAAAAACAAACTTGCGCCGTTTCCTGATCCAAACCAATAGATGCATGTGGGACAACTTGTTGATTCTTGTGTGAATTGGCAAGATGAGATTGTGTAATGATAGACAATTTGATTGATATTCCTTTAGCATGTTCAGTAAAAAAAGACCTATTGCACACAAAAAAGTCTTCAGCGGATCTTTGTGCGTCGCAGCAGCCGCGTTTTAGCTACAAGTTGCAAGTCTCAGATCAAAGTTCCTGGCACTCAAAATCACCCATTGAAAGACTCTGGTTGGAAGGTTTTGTATCTACGTTTGTCTACCAGGTCCTGAGTTAAAGGAGCTTGGCATTGCTTTTCAAATGGACTTTGAATCACTTTACACTTTTCACGTCACGCGGCCTTTTTGCTATGAACTTGACTTGGTGTAGAATTCATGGGCTTTAGCCATCTTCGATATTTGGCGCTGCTGTGTGCAGAGCTATCGACATCTTATCAGCCGGTGGCTTGGCCAACAACCTGTGATTGCATTTTTTGAACTGCAATTTCGTGCCATACTGACACGATCTTTACGATCTTGGATCTTGCACACGCCACACAAGGAGTCGGCTTTGCAAAATTTATGTTGCAACGTAGATTACAAAACATGCAGTATAGCAACGAATTATGCATTCAGGAGTTTGTTGCAACTGGCCAATGTGCTTGTTGTTTTCCATAGGATAATGCATGCTACTTACCCTTGAATCACATCAAATCCATATTGATGGAGTTGTGTTCAGTATTCAAACCTACATGGAGCAGAGGGTCAATGATGGCAACATGTCATTGATCATGCCATTTGGAGTTTTCCATCTGTTGACATCCGATGGTACTATGACATACAGTACGACATACTATGCCTGTGCTCCGAAACAGATTTCCTCCCAGATGCCGCGACATAGGTGCTGAATTGTTTCCACGGCATCCCCTATGAACAAGCCTTGAAGTGCTGTGACACATCTTTAGGGCCACAGGGTCTTGAAGACTGTTGGGATCAAAGCTTTTCATTTGAAGCGTGCTGCAGCAAAGGTTGGGAAGAGTTGAAAAGTTGCAAACAGATTTTGTTTTTGCATTTTTCTCCCAAATGTTGCCAGTTTTTGTGAACAGCACAGTGAACAATGTGAACAGCACAGTTACAGGTTTTGACTTTGAGCTGCAATATTGCTGCGGAGCGTACGCCGCCAAATGTGCTCACTTTTCTTTTCATTGTTTTCCTGAAACACGCTGTGAAATTGAGAATGCTGGCGGATCACCAAGCACTTGCGACAATGGACGCTTGCTCTCCCCGCCACGCTATACTACCATCCATGAGATGTCGGGAGATTTTCATCGTGGGCAAAAACTGCGCTTACGTGGTGCCTTTGCAAAAAGCTTTGGAGGTTCTTGTAGAAGTGCATCATGTGAAATCATGTGACTTTTGCCAAATTCCCGAGCAAAGCTGAGTGCACTATGAAATGCTTTTGTGAATTTGAAAAGTTGAATTCCAATAGCCAAACAATGAAACAACTACGCGATCCAATCATAACGAATCATATCCAATCAAGCCAGTGAAGAACCTCATGAGACCGACCAACTGTGCCTGTGGAGGTACGATTTTCCTCAGTGATGAGATGATAAGACAATATCAGGCAAAATTCCGAGCGATCGGAAAGGAATCTTTCGGTTCATTCCTGGAGGAGAAAGAGCTCAAAGCATGGCAAAAACCCAATCTCGAATGTCAAACCCTTTGAATCAGTGAAATGGATTGAAATGCATTGAATCTGTGAATCAATCAGTTTTGGTCAGATTTAAAATGATTTTTTGGGGATGGGTGCAGGAGAAGAATTACAGCCCTTGTTCTGGCGAATTTGAGCTGGGCCTCAATGAACGCTTCGGCACCTGTTTGCGACCTGATCCAATCCGGAGACTGTGACGCATTGTGGCAAAAAAAAATCGAATCATTTTTGGGTCCCAGAAGTCCAAGTCGTTTTTGAAAGTGATCGATCAACTTTCCTTTAGCCTCGAGGATCCAAAGAAAACAGCAGTTGGCTCGACCTTTGCTTGACCTGGAGTGTGAGACAATATGCAGGACGGAAAATGCCGAAGGCAATCCCTATTTGAAATTGGTCAGTGCCAGAACATATCATGTAGATTCATTTAGTGAGGCAGCAAGTGATGTATTTGATCACATTTGTGTTTTCATACTGTCCAAGTTGAATTCGACTTTGACCGTATCTAAATTCCAGTGCCTGGCAGAGATCTCCAGGATGCCAAATTGCAAGACCTATGCTGCAGTCACAATGCTGAAATCTCAAGACGTGGAAGAAAATCATTTGATCCTCGCAGTTCCTGGAGCTTGTTCCCATGGCGATGTAGCATTCCGACTGATACCTCTTTTGATCCGGTAGCTTGTCTTCTTCGTCTTCTTTTTGTTGCAAAGTCTTAGTGTTTGTGAGCAAAATGATAGCTTCCTGCAGTGTGGAGCTGAGGGAAAGAACTGCACAAAACATCGTCCTCACGGAAGCTTGGAACAAACTAGCTTGGACCCTATTTGAATGTTTTTTGATTTTTGGGAGATTTCTCTGCCGTCATCAAAGAGTTCGAATTCACAAACTTCGAAAACTTCAGGGTTTGCTCTGACACATGTTGTTCAATCAGGAAGTGAAGTTACATCAAACTCTGCCTGATGATGAGTGTCAGCAGCTGGGCAGTTGATCAGAATGAGAGGAGCATTTGACCAAAACATCGACTGTACAAAGCAAAGATGGCACAGAGAGGAGTATTTGTGAAAGCAACTTGAAAACTTGTGAGAGCAACTTCAAATTCCACGAAATGACGAAATGTTTCGTATGCTCCGGGCATAGCAGCAATAGCCTGGCCATGCCTGACGCTTCTTCTTCCATGCGTTTGAGGCATGATGGCAACCCATCCATATGGCCAGCTTGCGCCGCGTTTGCCTTTCTATTTTTGGTGCCAAAAATCCTGGAGAAGTTCGTTTTCAGTTCGACAAAGTTAAGCACTTTGACTTTCAGCGAACCTTCCGTGAATGCAGTGGACGTTGTAAGAGCAATTGCCATTTGGTATAGCACTTTCGCTTCGTTTCAGAGTTTCTCGACTCAAAAGTTCACGGCAAGAATCACAGGGAGGGACACAAAATCTAAGATCTGTGTTGCTGATTTTCTCTTCGGGACCTAACTCGAAAACCCATGCATTGGACTCCTCGCACTCAGGTCTATTTCCATCTCGCCTGGCAGACAGCCTTTATTTGCTTAGAACGTTTTTGCTTCGAAACAACAAACACCACGTGTTTAAGAAATACTGTATTTAGAAATAGAAATATGTATATAGAAATATAATATATATGTATATATATAATTTTTATCACATAAAAATGCTGTGTTGTTTGGTGATCTTGTTGGGCTTTTTAAATGTTTTTCCGGTTGGACCCAAGGATGCAGTGAACGGGCCAAACGATCTTCATCAACTCTTGCTGTCATGTTTTCAAGGCACCCATATTTTTGAGAGCTCGGAGAGAGAGCTGAGCATTTGTGCCGTCCAGCATTTTTTTGTTTTCGTGTTTTTCGTGTTTTTTTTTGTGTCGAACTGCAAGGGCTATATGGCGTGGTGACGGTGTATTTGGTCCTAAGCTGCACCTTGAAGGCAACATGATCTTGTGAGATCTTTTACAAAGACATGAACCCAAAATATTCTGCCAATCCTTGTGATTTGTTGATGTGCCTGTGATCCATCCGAGCTGCAGAAGAATGGCTATGTTGGCGATGCATTTGCCGATTTTCGAGTGTTTCAGTTGATTACTTTTTCATCAGGTGATTCTTTGCCAATGTTTTGCAAGCGTCTCCTACGGAAAGTGAGCCGTCAATTTCTGGTGCCGCTCTTCGCTGGTCTCTGGATGCCAACTTTGTTCTTTACCTCATCACCCATGAATTGTATCAACAGAAGTTCCGTGACCCACTTAAAGTCTTGGCCAGCTTCTCGGCCAAGATTTTGGGATCCTAAGTGGACCAGATCAAACAATTCAAACAATCATCAATGATCCTCCGAAAAGAATGACGTGTTTGTTGACGACTTGCAACTTGAGGCCGGGCGTTGGTTCTTGTGTCTCCTGACAGCAACCGTCAAGTACTAAGTGTTGGATACCTGTAGCATTTGGAACCTCAGGGAATCTCGATGAAGTCGCTCTTAGAAAATTCAGCAGCGGTGCTGAGGCTGGCGGGCAAGTCAGTGAAGATTTATGGCCAACGTATGCCTCTCGGTACAAGCAAAACCACGAAGGATAATTTGTGAAGGTTTGCAAGCCACAGAAGGCAGCAGAAAAACGTGCAAGTCAAGATTTCCATGTCTCGGGTTTTAGTCTTTTGACTTTATTTGTACAGATTGACATGACGCTGGACCGAAAGGGACCTCTTCTTCTCAAATTGAAGAAAATAAAAGAAACAAACTAAACTTTCTCGGTTCCTGATTTGTTGTCAAATTCTGAGGTTGAAGCTTTTCAAGATCTTCAAGAAGTTCTGCTGATTGGAAGCTTGGGGATTTTGAGGCCCAAAAAATTGGCTTCTCCAAATCCAAAAGTCATGGGGTTCAACCTGGCCGCAATGCCCCTCAGTCTCCCTCAATCTCCCTCAATCTCGGCTTGCCAAAGGCCTCATCTTTGGTCCCAAGTTCTACCATCAGCGACGATGCTATACTGGGCCTATCTCATGGCTCTCAAGCCTGATGCTGTCTCCAGTTGCTCGCAGTATTTGGCCAACATGTCTCTCTGCACGTGATACTCAAACCGAACAAGCTCATCTTGAAAGACAGACACAAAGTTGAGCATTTCTTGTCACTTTCATTCACTTTCTATCTTGACTTTTGACCTTTGAGGCATGCAAGCATTCTGGATGCATCGGTTTCCAAGCTCTTTGAGTCTCGATTGAGCATCGCAAATGATTGATGAGTCCATTCCTTGTGTGTGTGTGAAAGAACAGCGTCGCCAATGTGGCATGCGGTTTGTCGTAAGGATATTCCTGAACCTGGATACCATGCTGCGTTCTTCGGGTGCCTTGGGACTCTTGAAGCGCAGCTGGCTCTGCGTTTTCTTGTGCGCTTTGATCGTAGGGCTTTTTTTCAGCTTTTGGATAAGATGGATTCAGAGACTGGACGAAACCCTCGGTTTCTTGGTGTCAACTCAGAGATCTTTGAACACTGAAAGTCATGTGGAATTTGTATGATAGAGAGTGAGAGATTATGGAACATAGAAGTAATCGTTGAGATTTACACCCCTACATATGTCTCACCTAACATGCATATGACATGTTTACTTTTGGCTCAAGACACGCAAGTGAAAATAGTGTGCGTGTCGG